>JAHQCQ010040117.1:0-34380 GCA_023539305.1 Ilex asprella | reverse complement strand
CAAATACAAATTTAAACTATCAATATCAGAAAAAAAAAATCATATTTCAGTATCATACAAAATCAAGACTTCTTTTAAATTATTATTTGTAATGAAAAAGCTGTAATCAATTTTTTTTTCTTTTTCGTCTAGGCTTACGTATGGGTTTTAGACTTAGATCCCGACTCTATTATAAAAATATATTAAAAACATGTAATTTTTATAAAGAGTGGGGTCTAAACTGACTGCTTTGACGAGATACTGATAAACCCGACCGAACGTAATTTGTGTTGACCTCGGCTCTTCATTGGTGGTGACCATCTTTCTTCGGGGTTGGGTGTCATTACTTAAATCAAAAAAAAAAAAAAAAATGACCCCAATGATCTTTTGTTAGATATGAGTTTGAAACTTCCCAGCTAATTTATTTGCACATATTAAAAAATATCAATAAGACAAATTCTCTAGAAAAGTATTACGATATATATTATTTGCTCTTACTGCGTCATTGTGGCTGCTAGCAATTGCCCAATTATTTAGAAATTCAACACGATTCGGCCGCCGGTTGCTGCAGGCCATGTTCAAAAACATTTTGGAGAGAAAAAAATGGGTAAACTTTTTTCCTTTTGTAATTAAAACGAACCAAAATAGAAAGAAAAAAAAAAGGTACAAATGATACCTTTTCAACAAGCTGTCAGCTCAAATATTGATTTAAAGTAAAATTGTTCTATCGTGAATTGGATGCTACGAACTTGAGTTTTAAAAAAAAATCTCTATGTGCGTAGGGTAAAGATTTATAAATTAATATGATCTTCTCCAACCCATGCAATAATAAGAGTCTCATTCATGGAACTGTCTCGTTTTGTCCAAAATTGTCTTAGCTTGGTTGCCTTTAGGGTTTTTTTTTTTATACCAACATTTATCATTTTTTCAGCATAAAATATAATTTTTGAGGTCAAATTATAACAAGCAAGTAAGGACCGATCCAACGTCAAGGCACACTATTTCTGGGTGGAGTTGTTTGGCATCCATCGTAAAATACTGAGATGATTGATTCCAAATACTCCAAAAAATTAATATTTTGCGTGCAGTAAGATACCAAAAAATACTTTTTAATATCGTACCAAACAGTCATCAAATATGATGATTGTATGAACTTGAAGCTAACTGATGATCTTAGTGCTTAAGTTGAAAAGCCCAAGGCTTGTGAGTGATGGTGTAAATAATGTGAATGAAAGAAAACAGAATGTGCACACAGATTGTAATGGTTCATCAGCTAGAAAGCTTGAATAATTTATTCTAATGGAGTCTCTTGCTCTTTGATGATTTTCTATTACTTGGAAAAGAAGAAAAAATTACAATAGGTTCGATCCTTTCACATAGAGAAGGCCTTGGTGTTTATATACCTATGGATAGGGTGGTCTCTCCCTCATCATCACATAGTACCCCAGTTTGTTAGAATTTGATGGAGAGAATATTGGAACCGTTAGAGACTACATTTCCTAAGTGTGACGTGACAATGTATTCTAGAAGTAGGATGACGCTATTCCAGTAGGTGTTGAACTTCTAATGCCCTGCACAAGCTATTGTGTTGGAGCCGGTTGGTCAATGCACCTTTCCCTGCTGGAAATGGTGCGCTAGTCATGCCATCTATGACACTAATGAAGTCTTGTCGTTTGAGATCGAGCTGCGATGAATAAAAATCTATTTGCTGATCGTGTATCGTCAAAATATGTGTCAATCATGCATAAATTCACTTAAGAATAATACAGCCTTCGGGCCATTTGATTCATGGATGAGTCTTATAGGCGAATCACGTTGAATTTTGGAGCTTCCCCAATTTTTAACTAATCTGATGCCAACATTATGAACAAAACAACTTAAAGGAAAGTTGCTAGTGTGATCATTTCAGTTGACACTTGAGAGTTGTTATGACTTGTGAAATTTAGAAAATTTATTTTTAAGTAGGTATTTGTTAGGACTACTTTATAAGGAAAATACTTTCATTAGTAAGTATTGTTAGAATGATCACAAAAAAAATACTTACATAAAAAGAATTTTATTTAATAAAAAACTACATTTTAATGGTCAACAAAAAATACTTATGTATGTTACAATTACTAATGTATTCCCAAATGCACACACCTACAAACATATATCTGACAACGATGATGGTGGTAATGCAGTGCAATCCCAAATGAAAATGGTTGCAGTGGGTGCGACAATTACAACAATAGTAATCGTGGTGGAGGTGAGGACATCGATTATTTGGGGGGGGGGGTTGTGGTCGATGGTGTTAATGGTGATGGTAATGGTAATTGTGGGATGGCGATTTATGGTGGTAATAAATGTAAAATGACAAGTGTTTTGTGCAAAATTATTTTTAAGTAAGTATATATTTTTTCTTTTTGAACTTTTGCTTATGGAATTTGATGATCCACAAATTGATTTTGCACACCACATGTCAAGTGATCAGTAATAAATTTAGTAATAAAGTAGAGAGAAATAATAAGCTAAATGAGACAATGATTTATAGTGGTTCAGATAACGTGACCTACATCCACTTTGAAGAGCTTTGATGACCTAGTGTTTTATTACATCGAGGAGAGTTGGGAGAGCATGGAGATACAAGCTATGAGATAGAAAGGAGAGTGATAGTAATGTGTGCAATTGAATATGATGCTCCCAAGTGTTGGCGGGACTTACAATTTATAATCGCCTCCTAACAAATTAATGTGACTTATCAGTAACAAAGTGTCTAATCTGATGGAATTGACACCATCTTCTCAATGGATGAGGAAGTTCCGATGCTCCACATAAGATCCGGTCAAAGATGGCGTAGTGGTTGACTCTTTCCAATGCCGCATGGATGAGACTCTTGGATGACCCTGCTTACTTCCTTGGTGATGTAACTCCTCTAACCAAGATGAGCTCGATCGAGCATGGACCCCTTTGGGCTAGACTTACTTGAACTCTTTAAGTTGGGCTCTTAATTTAAACTGGGCTCATAACATGGGTTGGGCCCTTGGGCTTGACCCATCATTTCCCCCCCAATGCCTTATGTCTAATGGAACTTGGAGAGGAGGGCATTCGATTGAGTTTGCATTTCGGCTGAACGCACAACTGGAAAAACTTCAGGAGGTCAAAACAAATGTTTCTAGGCCTTTTTTGGGCTTTAAACAACCTCTTTCACAACCATAGGCATTGAATAATGTAGGGCTCGCCGAGAGCTTCGATTGAATATATTATGGGGCCCGTTTGGAGAAACGGATCAAAAGTTACGGCCAAAACAATGTCATCCCTTCTTGAACTTAGATTTCTTGGAGACTCCTTTTGATCGGCGACTCATTTCCTTCTTGTAAATTCCTTTTTCCCGTGGGACATCATTAGCTATATAAACTCTTCCTTTTACTTCCCCTATTGGATTCTTGAAGAGCCCTAGGTTATAATTTAGGGTTTTTTGCTTTCTCTCTTCATTTCACTCAACCTTGAGAGAGAGCCCTCCGTGAGATTTTTCAAGAACCAAGGTAAGGAGTAAAATTCTCGAGTGGAGTACCTAGATGTTGAATGAAGGAGAAGCGACACGAGGTGGAGTGAAGGAGGCACTAAGCGTCGAGACTGGGATGACCCAGACGACCCAGGTCATTAGGATCAAAGACAAGGGGCCAGTTCGGGGCACCGATGTGGAGGCGCTATTGATGGGCATTGTTCATTTTGTTCATGCAGTCGAGGTGAGGGAGAAGGGACAGGTTGTGGGCACCCCTAGCTAGGCAAGCCAACTGTTGGGCACTGATGGCTAAGCGTCCCAAGCATTGGGCGTCGCTGGCCAGGCGAGCCAGACGCTGGGTGCCGCTGTCCAAGCATCCCAAGAACTGGGTGCTGCTGTCTAGGTGTCCCAAGTGCTAGGTGCCGCTATCCAAGTGACCCAGGCGTTTGGCGAATTCAGGTGGACCTTCTCAAAGTCAGATTCCTCAAAGCTTCTCTGGTACTAGCTTGGGCAACGCTTCACGCCCTCGCAAAAGAAAGCACCGAGGGAAGGTAGCTTCTATTTGTCATATTATGCATTGCTCTTCATTGGCGCCAGGGCGGTTGGCGCCCAATGGTTGAAGAGTTCTACTGGGGTTTCTTACACTGTGGAGAAAGGTGCATTATGAGGATGCTTCCCTTGAAGAATTCTGTGCAGCTTATACTTTGAGTGAGACTTCTGTTCTCAATCAAGGCTGGTTCTATTTTACTACGAGGAGATGTAAATTGATTACCAGATTGCATTCCAACTGCCATAGTTGGAAGTCTCACTTCATGTTCGTTAGCGAAGAGTGGATTTCAGAGGCTGATAGGGCTTTGGTACCAATAGGATAGGGTACTCCTAGGAGAGTTGGTACACTGTACACTTATTCTTTTTCTCCTTCGCTTTTTTGTAACTTTGTATTCATCACACCCTTTGCAGGTTCTCCTGAGCTCTCAAAGGAACAAGAGTGGAAGTTGCAGGCTGTGAGGGCTCATTCTGTAAAGGACTTTGGAGCTCTTATGCTCAAAGATGGTGGAGCCAGAGGTTCCCCTACAGTCGGTGCTAGGGTTGGTGCACCCTCTCCGAGATCTAGCGGTTCCTCTTTGAAAGAGAAATGGTATGTTGATTTCCTTGTACTTTCCTCCTTTACTTGGTTTTTCATCTATATAACACTTTATCTCTCTTGTAGTGGATAAAACGGTGGTAGAGTCCCATTATTCCACTAGGAGCCCTCCTCCTCCTGAGTTGGCAAGGATGAGTGATGTTTTGGCGAGCTCCTCTCAAGTGACCCCTCCAGTGGTGACTCCTCGGACGACGACTCCTTCAGATGTGAATGTTATTCTTGAGACTCCCCTATCAACCACACCTCCCGCCCCCCATTCATCGACTCCTCCTGTGGGGACTTCTACAAGAGCACCTACTCAGATTGGCTCCATGTTGGGTGACGCGCGAGTCATCAGGAATCGACTTGGGAGGTTTTTGTTTCCGATAGATGTAACTGAGATTAGTGCTTGGGGCATGGAGGGTATCATCAACACTTTTCTAGAAGTTCTGACTCAGGTAAGGGTCTATTGTCTCTCTCTCTCCAGTCCCTCCTTAGGCATTTATATTCTTTTGCCTTTTTCAGGTTTCAACTGCATATATATATTTATTTTCAAGGGCTATTTTTTATAGCCAGCTGAAGCATAATCATGACGCTATGCAAAAGGAGTTTTTTTCTGCTTAGGCGAGGATTGCTGAGCTTGAAGTTGATGGTAGAGCTTCCCAGGCTAAGCTTATGGTGATCCATGAGAAGGAGATGTTGCTTGCACGAGGGTTGAAGCAGAGCTTTTGGCGACCCTCGAGAGGGCTGCTAAGCTTAAGGTTGAGCTTTTGGAGACTCGTGAGAGGGACGCGTTCAAAGAGACTAAGCTTGTGAAGACTGGCAAGCGCTTAGAGAGGCTGTCTGCTTGAGAGCAGAGGCAGAGGTGAAGGCAGCTCACGAGAGGGCTTCTCGGCCTGAGGCGAATCTGTTGTTGGCTAGTGAAAGAGCTGCGAAGGCTAAGGGTGATTTGGAGAGTGGCCTCGCAGATGCCTTCATTAATGGTTATGAGGAGTTTCGAGGAAAAATTTCTGCTGCTTTCTCTAATATTGATCTTTCAAGCTTCGTGCAATATGAGGCGCCTGATGATGGTGATGGTAGCTTTGACGATGTAGAGGGTGAGGAGGAGGAGGAGGAGGAGGACCATGAGAGCAGTTAGAGTGCTAGGGACGTTTGATATTTTTTTTTTAGAAAAGCAATGTAGCCTCTGTTTTGTAAAAGTGGTTTTTTGCAACTGATGCTCCTTTGAAATGGAATACAAAATACAAAGAGCTTTTAGAGTAAATTTAGAAAATTTTATTCATTCACTGCTTATGTCAAGCAATATTGGGTAATAACCCCCAAAAAAGTACAAAAAGTAAAATCAAGTTTCCCAACTTTACTACTTCTACTCTCCTAAGGTATCATTGGTAGTACCTCTTCAGGTGCTAGCATTCCACGAATGGGGTAAGACCTTCCCCTCAGAATTCTGGATCTTGTAGGTGTCTGACCTCAACACTTTTGTTATGAGGTAGGGCCCTTTCCAGTTTGATCCCAACTTTCCTTCTCATGAATCCTTTGTGGTGAGAATCACTTTCTTGAGGACCAAGTCTCCTAGTTGGAAAGAACGAGGCTTCACCTTGGAGTAGTAATATTTTTTCATGCGGCGTTTGTACTCCGCATTGCGGATCACAGCCCTCTCCCTTTCCTCCTCCACCAAGTTGAGGTTGATACAGATTCCTTTCTCATTGGTGATGGGGTCATGGTGATGGACCCTTAGAGAATGTACCCCGATCTCCATAGGTATGACTGCGTCAATTCCAAAGGCGAGGGAAAAGGGGGTCTCTCCATTTGAGGTTCTCGGCATCATTTGGTAGGTCCATAGTACACCTGGGAGTTCGTCAACCAGAGATCCTTCGCTCTTTCGAGCCTTGTCTTTAGGTTGTGTAATACTGTTCTGACCTTGACTTTTGTCTGTCCGTTTGCGCTGGACTGAAATGAGGCTGCTTTATCTAGAGGTCGGTGTAGAACGAGTTCAAGAGCTTATTGTTGAATTGCTTGGCATTGTCACTGACTATGGCGTGGGGTAGTCCAGATGAAATTCGTGACCTTTGCGTCTGTTATCCTTGCTAAGGGCTCAACCTCCGCCCACTTAGTAAAGTAGTCAATGGCTACCAACACGAACTTGCATTGCCTCCTGCTCAGAGGTAGAGGGCCCAAGATGTCGATGCCCCATTTGGAAAAGGGTCATGGACTTGTGATGACTATAAGTTCTTTTGGTGGCTGTTTGGGCACCATGGCGAAGCGCTGGCACTTGTCAGATTTCCTGGTGTACTCCTGGGCGTCTTTGACCATACTAAGCCAAAAGTAGCCCTGCCTGAGTGACTTGTGGGCTAGGGAGCGTCTTTCAGAGTGGTTTTCGCAAACTCCCTCATGGATTTCTCGTAAGGCGTAGTCAGCTTCTTTTGGTGAGAAGCATCATAGTAGTGGAAAGGAGTTGCCTTTCTTGTACAAGATGCTCTATACGATAGTGAATTTGGAGGCTCTTATCTTGAGCTTCTTGGCTTCTGTTGGGTCGTCTGGCAGCGTACCCTCCTGAAGGTATGCATTTATTGGGGTCATCCAACTTGTCTCAGCAGATGTGCAGTTGACGCTAATGGCTTCCAAGTCTAAATTTCTTGACTCGAACTGGTGACTGATGAATGCTGCTCCTGGTAGGGCTTCCGAGGATTAGGCAAGCCTTGCTAGTGCATCTGTAGCCATATTGTCTTCCCTCGAGATGTGACAAATCTGGAAATGGTGGAACTTAGTAAGCAAGGCTCGCACTATAGTAAGGTACTCCTGCATTCTGGTTCCTTTTACTTTGAATTCGCCCTTCACTTAGTTGACTATGAACTGAGAGCCATTATAAGTGATAAGGTATTAGGCTTCCATTTCGATTGCCAATTTTAGGCCAGAGAGGAGGGCTTCATATTTTGCCTCGCTGTTGGAGGCAGTGAAGTGGAGCTTCACGGCATACTTGATGGGAGTGCCGACGAGGCTAATCAGGATTAGGCCTGCTCCACCTCCTTCACTAGTCGAGGAGCCATCCACGGAGAGATTCTAGGGAGGTGATTGAAAAGGGGCCTTGGAGGCCATTGTGGGTGCCTGGGCGCCCAGCCTGAGCGTCTAGGAGTTTGACTTGGTCTCCTAGATGTCCAGGGCGCCTTTGCAGGATGCTAGGTTGTCTTGTGTTCCTGGGTTTGACGCCTGAGTGTCTGGGTAAGTCTCTGATGAGGCTTCCTGAGGTGTTGAGGGTCCGCTGCTCTCCTCCTCGGCCGGTGTGAGCTCCGCAATAAAGTTTGTCAAGGCTTGTGCTTTGATGGCTGCCTTTGGTTGGTATTGGACATCGAATAACACTTGAGTGATATACATGTACCACTTACATACATGGACCATGTGTGAAATAGATATTGCCTACCTACCAAGGTGAAACCCTTCAAATGTCAATAGACAGATACGTCATATTGTTTAGAATTCCAACAGCCCCCTTTGAGCTAGACAACTACCATGCCAAGTTTCTCTTTCAGTTTGTTGAAAGTATCACTCTTCAAAGCCTTTGTAAATATATTTGCAAGTTGATCTTGAGTCTTACAAAACTTGACAATAATCTCTTGTCTTTAACCAAGTTAAGGATGAAATGAAATTTGATCCTTATGTGCTTGTTTTTGCCATGAAAAATTGGGTTCTTTGTGAGTGAAATAGCTAAACTACTGTCACAAAATAATGTTGTCCCTTTCTCTTGCTGATTCTTGAGTTCTTCTAAGATCGATCTTATCCAAAGAGCTTGACAAGATGTCAGAGCAAGTGAAATATACTTAGATTCTGCTGTAGAAAAAGCCACAATTGATTGCTTCTTTGATGCCCAAGAAACCACATCTGAGCCAATGCAAAAAACATAACCAAAAATGCTTTTGCAGTCTTCAACACTTCCACCCCAGTCACTATCATGATAACCAATCAAACTCGAGTCTTCAACTATTCTATAAAGTATCACTTGATTAACAGTGTCAGATAAATATCCCAAAACTCTCTTTCCGGCATCCCAATGACTTCTTTTTGGTGATTCCATGTATCTATTGAGCATTCCTACCAAGAAAGTAAGATATGGTCTAGGTACAATCAAATACATGAGACTACCAACAAGACTTCGATAAAGAGTACCATCAACATTGTCATCTTTATCAAATTTGTTCAACTTCAAACTAACTTCCATTGGAGTGCTTGTTGGTTGAGCACCCTCCATCCGAAATTTCTTCAACACTTCCTTTGCATATTTCTTTTGACGAATAAAAATTCCATTTTTTTGTTGTTTAACCTCAAAGCCAAGAAAGAAATGGAGAAGTCCCATATCGTTCATTTCAAATTCTTGCATCGTAGCTCTCTTGAATTCTCCACATATATTTGAACTAGTTCCCATAAAAATCAAATCATCAACATACAAGCAAATGATCAAATATTCACTATGCGTTCCTTCTTTGATGTAGAGAGGATGTTCAAATGGACACCTTTTGAAATTGTTCTGTCTAAAATAGCCATTAATACGACTATACCACGCTCTTGGTGCTTGCTTGAGCCCATAAAGTGCATTTTTCAAATAACAAACCTTCTTTTCTTCACCAACCCTTCACATAACCTTGTGGTTGATGGATAAACACCCAATCTTCAAGAAAACCATTTAAGAAGGCGGATTTGACATCCATTTGATAAACTCTACAACAATTTTGAGCTGCCAAGGCTAGCACCATTCGAATTGTCTCAAGATGAGCAACTGGAGCAAACACTTCTCAAAAATCAACTCCATATTTTTGTTTGAAGGTGAGCTTTGAACTTATCAATCTCTTCATTTTCATTCAATTTTGTCATGTACGCCCACCCCTCACATCAATTGCCTTCTTCACATTTGTAATATCCACAAGCTCCCAAGTTTGATTTTTATGTATTGAATCAATTTCTTGATCCATGGCTAGCCTCCACTTCTCTTCTTTAGAAGCTTCCTCAAAACTGATTGGGTTGGCATCAACGAACAGAGCAAAATTAGCCAAGTCTTCTTCTAACATTTTGCTGGTACATTCATAAAGTTCTCTAATGCTTCTTGTCTTTATGGGAGCAACATTTGTACCTAAACTTGAAGATGATGATGACGGAGAAGAATGCAGATGAGTAGGAAGTGAAGAAGTTGGAGGAGTACTAACTTCTTCATTCCTTTAAACCTCAACATTTTGGTCATTGGATTCTTCTTCCAATTCAACACGACTTGAATTTTCAGACTCATCATTTCCATTCCAATTTCAAGATTCTTCTTCATCAAACTTCACATCTCTGCTGACAATAAGTTTCTTGGTGATTGGATTATACAACTTGTATGCCTTTGAACATTCACTATACCCAAAAAAGATACATTTTTCAGAGTTGTCAACCAACTTCTTCCTTTTTTCATCTAGCACATGTGAATATGCAACACTTCCGAAAATTCTCAAGTACCCAACACTCGACTTGTGTCCACTCCAAGCTTCTTGAGGGGTCATATTTGCCACACTTTTGGATGAGGCATGGTTCAAAAGATAAATAGCACAACCCACAACTTCAGCCCAAAAAAGAGTAGGAACTCTCTTTGCTTTTAATATACTTCGGGGCAACTCCAAAATAGTTCGATTTTTTCTTTTGAAAACCCCATTTTGCTGAGGAGTGTAGCGAATAGTAAATTGATGTTGGATGCCATTTTGTTTGAAAAAAAATTCTAATTCTCCATCAATGTATTCACCACCTCTATCGGTACGCAAAACTTTTACCACAAAACCACTTTGTTTTTCAACCAAAGCCTTAAATCTTTTGAAACATCCAAGTACTTTAGATTTTTCTTTAAGAAAATAAACCCAAGTTTTTCTGCTATAATTATCAATAAATGTGAGAAAATAATGATTACCTCCCACTAAAGTGACGTTCATTGGCTCGCAAATATCTAAATGTATTAACTCAAGTGATTTTGTTGCTATCCTTGCTTTTCCAACTGAGAAGGGATCTCTATGATGCTTCACAAGAACACATCCTTCACAAACTTTCTCTTGTAGATCAACTCTAGGCATGCCATTCACAACATTCTTCTTGGTCATTATAGAGAGAGTTTTGAAACTCAAATGCCCAAAACGAAAGTGCCTCAACCAAGATTTGTCCTTGAGAAAAGTGTTGAAACAAGAACCAAACTGATTTTGAAACTTCAATGGAAACATAATGTTTTGAGTCATGCTCACCTTAGTAATGAGAACACCATTCTTGTCTTTGATCTCACACATGTGCTCCTTGAAGTTGACTTCATAATCCTTCAATAAAAGTTGTCCAACACTCAAGAGATTGTGCTTGAGCCTTGGAACATAATGGACATCAGAAATACGCTTTACCCCATTGTTTGTGTCAGCAAGGATAACGCCACTACCCTTTACAGAGAGCCTCTTATCATCACCAGTTCTAATTTCACCTTGAGTAGATTGATTCAGCTCCACAAATGCCTTCTTATATCCCGTCATATGATTTCTACACCCATTGTCAACATACCATACTTCATCAAAATGAGCCTCTTGTTCATGGTATGTGAGAAACAAAGAATCAACTTCTTTATTTTGATATTTCTTATGCATAAAACTGGAATTGTTCTTCTCTTCATCCGCAATTCTTTTCCTACAATATTTATCGACATGCCCAAATTTTTCACAATAATGGCATTGGGTATTCTTCCAAGAAGACCATCATTTCCCTTCTCCTCTTTTTTAATTAGACGAGTGACTTTCATTCTTTTCGCTATCTTGTTGTCTTACACCATGACATCTTCCTCCATTTTGTGGTTGACTTTCATCTTTCTGACCAAGACGACTTCCTCCATTATTTCTTCCTTTTCCACGAGAAGAGTCGCGTCCTCTACTACGTCTGAAACCTCCCCTTTGAGAAGCTTGTGTATGGAAAGCTTGCTCAAAAGGAGAAGAATCATATTGTTTCATCCGAAGTTCATGGGATTGTAGCGATCCCATTAAACTTTCCACAGATGAACTAGACACGTCTTTTGACTCTTTGATCGCAGTGACAATTCCTTCAAATTTATGGGTTAAGTTACGTAGTATTTTCTCCACTACTCTTTGATCCTCAGTCATTTCACCATTCAATCTTAATTGGTTGGAAACATAAATTACCTGATTAAAATAATCTTCAATGCTTTCAAAATCCTTCCTCTTTAGTGAATCAAACTCAAACCTAAGGGATTGAATTCGTACCATCTCACTTTGTCATCACCTTTGTATGAAGCGAAAAATTATATTCCAACCTTTCTTTGACATATTTGCTACTATAATTCGTTGGAAAACAGTTCCACACACTGTTTGATAAATCATAAGTAAGGTCCTCTTGTCCTTCTTATGATTTACACTAAGCTCGATCGTTTAAGCTGCACTAAGAGTTGCTCCTTCTGCTGGTTCTTCATACCCGTTCTCCACAATATCCCATAATTCTTGAGTTCCAAGTAAGACCTTCATTTGAATACTCCAATAGTTATAATTCTATTTATCGAGGTGAGGAAATTGGGGCAATTGGGAAATTATAGTAGCCATGATTTTCCAACTCAAGCTCTGATACCAATTTGTTGGATCAAATAAATAAAATGATCAAGAGAAATTGTGCTCTTGATTGAATACTCTCTTATAAATAACTGAAATGGTGACAAAAAAACTTATAAAATGACTCAAACACATGTGCAATTTATAGGATTATCCTACCATGTATCTAGACAAGTACACAAACCTAGACAATAAATAGGTTCATGAACAAATCTTAGACTCCATACATGAATAACCCTTGAATGATATCCATGTACCACATACATACACGAACCATGTGTGAAATAGATATTGTCTAGCTATCAAAGTAAAACCCTTCAAATGCCAATAGATAGGTAAGTTGTATTGCTTAGAATTTCAACAAATATGACTTATAAGTCTAATTAAATTTGGTCATCCAAGTTTATGTCACATTATATATCTTGATATCAAAAAAGGAATGTTGATCGTTTAAGGGAAATACATGAAAAACAAGTTAAAGATCGGAGAAGTTTTGGGAGTTGACCTTTTTATGTTTTAGGTAGAACTAATGTGTGGAATTGGGAACCAAATAGGAGTTTGGATTGCTTATTACTAGTTTGCACTGCCTTTCCTCTCTTTTCTAGACTACAAGTTACCGCTGTGAGATTTTTATCCCTTAGTTTGATTTGGGGTGACTCTCGAATTTACAGATGTGAGGTGGAGATATAATCCTCCTTTGAGTGTGACTCTGGATGTCACACTCCAGATTGTCCAGGGTTGTGAAGTATAATGCTCTGTATCACACGAGCCCGTTATATGATAACAAAACATAACAAACGAAAAACTCGGCCCAACCCACATACAAACACAAGTGACATATTTAACATCCCTTAATAATTAATTGCATAAAATCTCAACTCTAAGACCCTTGGGTTTGAAAATAAGTACTTTGATATGATTGAGTATAAAAAAGAACAGTCATTATATATATAGATATAATGTAAAATGTTAAATTGAAAGAGTCAAGTACTAAAGTAGTTAAGCAATACCAATACAGTGTCACATCGGAGAGCTAATATTCTAATTTTCCACTCAGGTTCGGTACGAACCGTACAATCAAACCTTTTAGGAGACTCGCACTGCAAGGAATATACGTTTCCTAATCAAAATTCGGCACCCATGTTCGAATACCAGCTAGGTCGTCCAAACATTTAGGAACTCAATGAAACCTTCTACGGTCTCAACCTGGAATGTAAACCCTCTACCACTCAATCCTGTGTGCACTTACATTTCAAATAAAAAAAGGATCTCGAGTTTCGAATCAATACCAATAGTTCAAACAATCGCACAATGCACATTTCAAAAACCCTAACGGGGTTTGAAGTTCCAATACAAAGAGATCCACTCAATCATTAGCTTATACACATTTAAACATCATTAATAACATAATGGATAAATTTGGAAAGATTTATAAAAGTTTCGCCTATTTCGGAACTGAAAAACCCCACCTTGTTTCACGTGCTACTTGGAAACTGCAAAAAGTAGAATAGTGAACTTTTTTTGTGAAAGTTCACACATAATTAAATTTTAATTATTAAAAAAAGTATATAAATTTACTTTAGTCAAATTTCCCAAAAATTAGGTCAAATTGGGACCTGAATGGCAAAATAGTTATTTTACACGACATTTGCATCAAGTATTGGATGTGAGATTGGAGGGTACTAGGACAACCCGTGGGAAGAGGGAAAACCACCAACCAAGGATGGAGCATCCAACCTACATGAGCTCGTGCACCGTCAGGGTGGGGTGGGATGGCTTTTGGTCCTTCTTTGTCTTCTTCCTTTTTCTTCCTTTGTGACCTAGTTTCTTTTGAATTTCCAGCAAACCACCAAACTTCATCCACTTTAGTCTCACTCCAAATTACACCAAGCACCTTGAAACCATTGCCAATATACTCTCTATACATTCTAGTTTCAAACCCCCATAGGCCTCCTGCTTTGAATCCACACTATACTCCACGAATTTGAAGTCAAAGTAGACAAAAAAGTCATTTTAGCAAGATTGAACAAACCTGCAAATTCACTTTTGACCCACTAAATGACTCCCTTTTAAAATTCTAAGGCCATCTTTAGATTCCTTGATCTCAAATTAGCTAGACCAAACCTCTCTTTCCAAGTTTTTCAAAGATTTAAATCACTTCCTCGCACTCAATCACTTCCACGCACCGAATTAAACCACGCACTCCGAGACCTAACCCCTAATCAACTGAGTTCCCTCATTAACCTTAACCTTTCATATTTGGCGACTCGACTCATTTCCCACGACTTACTCAACAAATCTAACACTTACATTCAAGGCCACATCCTCGAGACCAGACATGACTATCAGAACCCAACTACTGAAACCTCGATCATCACATTGAAGCTGAGCTAAAGTGGTCAAATTTACTAAGTTGGAAAGCTGTTGGGATGGAGAGCTGAAGATCTCCTGAGCTATAGAGCCACACTTTTCGAGCTCCGTAGGTGCTCTATTTTTACAACGAGAGCTAAGGCCATCTTTTGAATAGTAAGATACCAAACTTATGTTCCCCCTCATCGTCTGGCTAACATAGTAAGCCGGGTGTTGAACCTTATCTCTTTCACTTACGAGGACAACACTGGTAGCCTCATCTGATACTGCTAGATATAGATATAAATTTTCTCCAGGCTCTGGTCTCACAAAGAGTGGAGACTTGCTAATATATTCCTTCAAGGCTTGAAAGGCTTCTTAAGATCTTAAAGAAAGGCAGACACTTATGACTAGCTTAGGAAATGAATCTATCTAGGTTGTCATTCTTCCAGTGAGCCTACCTGGATCTTTTCAAGGTTTTCCTCTATCCCCTCTAAGTTATCACAAAACCCAAGAAGTTTCATGAGGAGATCTCGAATGAGCACTTGGGGGAGTTAAGTTTCATGTTATATCTCCTAAGAACTTAAAAAGCTCTCTTCAAAACAAATTTTTGTTAGGTTGCTCTTGCATTTTGTCGCCCGAAGGGCATTCCCTTATAATAATAAGTTCCCCCCTCAGTGATAAAGGAAGTTCAAAATAGCCAGTGGACTACTTCTAGCTAATCCACTGGTTGGGGTCAGTTGTGTTAGATCATATTTTGCCATTGGTTAATTTTGTGGAGTTTATTATAAATCTCAACCTCTTTTATGGTAATGATAATATCAAGTTGAAGATCCAAAAGAGTCTTTGAAGGGAGGATATCAAGCATTAAAGTAACATCATTCAACCTCTGTATGCACCTTCATGCGTAGGAAAAAAGGTAATTCCCTAGACACCTAAGATGAACTCTTAGTTACTTTTAATTTATGATGATTAGGATGAAAATGAAATTGTAAGTAAGTCGTGTATGACTCCTAGATCATTTCAAAAGAAATGATTTTTTAACAAATTTGTGATTTTGAAAACATAAATTGCGCCATTATCGGACCCCTCTTGAGTAACACCCTTTAGTGTTCAAGATGACTAGTTTTTCTTGGTTTTTTGCCTAAAAAATCGATAAGGACTGAGTTATGCTCATCAGCCTTAACTAGAACGGTCTCTTGATGACTTAGGAAATTAGACGGGAAAAGGCTATAGAAGAACAACAGAGAGATAACTCGAGTGGTCCTTCATGATCGCTCGATCAGTGCTACTCCTGGACAAGATGGAAACGTGATTTTCATTTCAATGCGAACCGCCCTCCCACCGATCGAGCAGTTCTTCGCAAATATGACTTTTCTTATTTACTAAGACTATCTTTATTCCGGACCATAGTTTTTAAACTCAGCCTGGACAGTAACTGGACAAAGGGACCGGGTCAATAGTTTATTGGTTCAACCGTTAGGTCATCGGTCAAACCGGTTATATAGTAAAAAAAATAAAAAATATATATATTAATAAGATTAACATGTGCACATTATACATACAAAGACATTCTTTATGCAAAATCATGAATATAATTTAAATTTAACAAATATATACAAATTTCAAAACAAAAAACTGTCAAATTAAAATTTGAAAACTCATAATCTCATTTCATAGCATCAATATTCAATAAGTCAATATAGATGATAATATTAAAATTATTGATTCAACCTTACAAAGGTACTATACATCTACTAAACAAACCACACCAAACCTTATGTCCCAATCATTTAGGGTCGGCTATATGAGTGTCTTCGCGAATCATTTCGATCATGCACCATACACTCATTTAAGTTAAATATTTTCATATCTTTTCTTATTATTTCATTCAATGTTAATTTTGGTATACCCATATTTCTAGTACCATTAAGAGAAATTCTATCACTTTTTCTAATCGGTGCCTCTATCGACCTTCATTGAACATGATCAAACCATCTTAATACATTCTCTCTCAATTTGTCCTCAATTGGAGCTACTCCTACAATTTTCCCAATACAATCATTTCGTATTTTACCATTTCTAGTTCTTCCACTCATCCACCTTAACATTTTCATTTTCGCTACACTCATTTTGTCACTATGTTGTTTCCTAGTTGTCCAACATTTTGCCTCATACAACATTGTTGTCATTGTAGTTGTTCAGTAAAACTTGTCTTTCAATTTCATTGATGTCTTTCTATCACTTAATATGTCAGAGGTTTTTTTCTACTTAAGCCAACCAACGTTGATTCTATGAGTTACATCGTCTCCAATCTCTCCATCATTTTTAATGATCGATCCTAGATATCTAAATCATTTACTCGTTGGTATTTCTTGATTTTCAATCTTAATTTTTTCACCATGTCTACTTCTTTTATTACTAAAACTATATTATATGTATTCAGTCTTACTCCTACTTATTTTAAACTCTTTCAACTCGAGGTCTCTCTCCAAGTTTTTAGTTTATTGTTAATCCCCCTTCGAATTTCATCAACTAAGACAATATTATTTGTAAATAGCATACACCATGGGACATCATCTTGAATGTGCCTAGTGAGTTCATCCATAATTAGGGAGAATAGATATGAACTTAGGGCTGATCCTTGGTGTAATCCCACCGTGATTGAAATTTTTTTACTTTTTCCCGCAGAAGACCCAATTTTAGTCATAGCCCTATTATACATGTCCTTTCTCATCTCAATATACCAATTCGTCACTTTTTTTCTCTCAAGATCTATAAATACCATATAGAGATTTTTATCCTTCTCTCTAAACTTTTCTATTAGTGTCTTAATAAATAGATAGCCACCATAGTTGATCTACTAGGCATAAACCCAAACTAATTTTTTGACATTGTGGTATCAACTCTGATGAAAATAATCAAAAATCCATGCTATAAAATACTCAACTAACTTTGAATAGAAAAATGATTTCAAGATACGTCAACAACAACAAACACAAATGGCGAAAAAACAGTGGAACAAACCATGATTCAACAATAGGAGTCACAGAAAATAGGCTAAAATTTTCAAATTCGTTAAATATTCACAAATTAATTAGCCCCAAATAGACAAATATAAGCAAAAAGCCCACAAATACCATCGTAAAACATAATAATCACCATCCAAGAGTGTTAAGAGTGAGAGAGAGAGAGAAGATTATCCCAACAAACCAAGAGAGAGAGAGATGGTGATGTAATGTACATGAGGAAGATCAACTCAGTGAATGAAGCATCCATGGAGGGAACTTTTTCACTAAAATCATCAGACTGGACAATGGAGAGAGGTAGAGGCACAAAAATTTTTAGGGCTAAAATGTTCTAAAGGGCCAAAAGTATAGTTTTTATACTCTTTGACTTGACCCATCTAGTTTGTTACAAGCCATCCAGTTCATTGGGTTTGGAAAAGAACCAACCCGTTTAGTACATTTTCACCGGGTTTTGTACTCAAATGATCTAATACACAACCCATCTCAATTTAATGACCAGTTCACCGATTCACTAGGTCAACCCATCGGGCCGGGCTGGGTTTTAAAAACTTTTTCGGACCTATAAATAGGAAGAACCTTTTTCCACAATTAGGTTAAACCTCTTGTGAGACTTCTAATAAAGAAAACACATCTTCTACCTTTGAAAGCTTCTGCCACAACCCTAGATCCCTAAATTCAAAGGCTCCCACTAGCAATTCTACCCAACCACACAACTTGTGAATCTTTGTTATTATGTTGTTTGCTTTGCCCGTTATCCTTCATCCCATTCGTCAAACCCATTCATGTGTGTCTAATGAGAATCGTTGGAGCACCCATGATTACTTGATACCTAGGCAAACCGTCCGGCGGGGGAGATCCAAGTGAAGCTACACTAGACATTGAAGTAGAGCCTTTGACAGAGAGACAACAAGGAAATGAGCGTCTAACCATGGTACTAGTTGAGGTATAAGACTCGAATACTTGTATATTGATTTAGAGAGTAGTGGATTAAGTTTTGGTGAACTGAGAAGGTTCCTAGTAGTTTTGCTCAAGTAGGGTTTCTACGTCAATAAATTACTTGTGTTCTTTATTATTTATTGTACACACTTATGATTGTGAGTACATATGTACACTATGTATTTGTTGATTTGATTGATTAAATATCTATCCATATATAGTTGTGCATTGAGTTTGGGATTTGGGATCTCCATGACATTGATTGTGGGTGAATTAATTCAAGATTAATGAAAATCAATTGTCATGTTTAATTTGGTTTGTGGTGACTAAATGAATTCTCACATTAATTGTTATATCTTTGTGAGACGAGGTAATTATGATGATTTAGGTTTTTATTGATCAATTGGGGTAGAATTGAAAAATCTATTCAACTCATCTAGGTAAATTGTCTATTGCTCTATGTGAATAATCATGAGAGAAGATCCACATCGGGTTCTCCTTCCCAAAACAATAGGTTAGAATCCTCTCCCTTGTTTATCAATTTGATTTGTGACATCCACTGTTGTTTCTTCTTCATAAAGGTTTACATAACACTCTCAGCCTGCTATTTGATCACCGCGTACCTCTCCTACACCAACCTTGGTTGGGAACTTCAATAGGAGGTGGTAAGTTGACGCCACCGCTCTTATTGAGTTGAAGGTTGGTCACCCTAGAATGACATTATACGTGACTACCAGGAAATTTACCATGACTATGGTTTGTTGGGGAGCTTTGTCAACGTTACTAGCATGATGATTGCCCCAAAAGGATAAACCTTTTTTTCGAAAAAAATCCAATTAGTGAAGTAGTGAGATGTATCAGTTTTTCTCTTCCAACATTTAATTTGTCGAAGGCATGAGCAAATATTAATGTCTATCGAGCTTCCACTGTCTATGAGGACCCCTCCACACAAAGTGGTTGGCGATGGTCAGAATCACAATCAAGGTGTTGTCATGAGAGTATTTGATTTCTTTGAGATCATTATTAGAGAAGATGATTTGTTGATTAATCTATGGCTTCTTGTTTGGGTGTACTAAGTTGATCTCATGCTTGGATTTTGCTTTGCAGATGTGTGCTATTCTGGCCTTTCAACCTCGAGCAAATCCTCATAAAATCACCTTTACCTCACTTATGGGTAGTTGGTGCTTCATTTCCTCCCTATTATACTAATTGTCCATCCTCTCATGGCGCTTACTTTCAACAAACTTGCATGGGCTTCATTGTAACGATCGCCATTATTTACATTTTGGCTTTCTCGTGTGCATATTTAACTTGAAATTGATTTTAATAATCGTACCAGACACATCTATTATATATACACTAGTTATTGCTCGCACCTGAAGGCATATCTTGATAAAAAAAAATTGTCAAAAATAAACATATTTTTATTCACACCTAAAATCAAATCACAAACATAGAGAAGAGAGAAATGAATTTAAGCACCGGTTGTAGTGGAGATGAACAATGGTAGTGGTGGTGGTGGAAGACGATGATGGTTGTGTTAGCGGTGATGACCGTGGTGATGGTAGCATTCGTGGATGGCAACAATGATTCTGGTAGTGGATTTTGGGTGACGATGGTGGTAATGGTAGTCATGGGTGACAACGGTGATTGTGATGGTTGTTGGTGGTGATGGGAGATGGGAGATGGTGATGATGGTTGGCAATGGTGGTGGTGGGACTACACCGGTAGTGATGACAATGGTGGGTTATGGTGTTGGTCAGAGACGACGGTGGTGGTGAACGACAATGGGTGTTTTTAGGTGTGAATGGGTGATGGCAAATGGCGGTGATGATGGTGGTGGTAGATGGGGTGGGGTGGGTGACAGTGGTGAACAATGACAGGTAGTGGTGGTAGGTGTGGTGGTTGTGGTGATAGTGGCTGACGGCGATGATGGGCAATGACAGGTGGTGGTAGGTTATGGTAGTGGTTTGTGGTGGGTGGTGGTGAGCAATGATGGTAGTGGTGGGTGCTGACGGTAGGTGACGATGACAATAGAATTATGGTGGTAGCAGTAATAAATATAATAATGAGATGACAATAGTGGTGAGTGGTAACGGTGGACGATGAGTGGGTGGCGATGGTGATAGTGATGGTTGTGATAAAGGTGGTGATGGTGACGGGGCGACAATGGTGGCAATACTGGTGATGGTGGTGGGTGTGGGGTAGTGACAGTGGTAGTGGGGTGGCGGTGGTGGTGATAGTGGTGGTAGTTGTGATAGTGGGGGTGGTTGTGGCGATGATGGTGGTGGGAGTGGTGATAGTGATGATGGTAGTAGTGGGACGGTTCCAAACATTATTTTTTTAAGCACTTATGAGAAATTATAAGTTCTAAAACCACTTTTAAAAAATCTCCACAAACACGTATTTATGGGCCTATTTTCTCTAATAAATTTAGAGTGTTAATAATAACTGTCAAATTAACTTTAAAGTAAAATTTAAAGAAATCTCAACCATGAAAAATAAAAGTTATTTTGTTTATCTTTTGAGATTTGAATTGTATTGTACTTTATTTTATAGATTTATATGTATTATGTATGATGATATATAGTAAACAAATCAATGGGACTTTGGTTCAATGATACTCATTTTCTTATAAAGGTTTTACCTTCTTGAGGTCAAGAATTCAAGTCCCCCTCCCCAATATATATATATAGTAAACAAACATATTATTTCCATTGTCTATGACAGAATATATAGCTAACATTATATATGACTTGTGCATTTGTGTTACTTTTATTATTTTTAATGCTTGTTTTCGTGTATCTATTCCCATGAAAATGTTGTTACTCTAAGTGTATTGATTGTGTAATTGTTCAAAGAAGTATGTTACCTACATTAACTTAGAAATTCTTTATTATAGCAAAATACTTATTTTGGTCAAATTTCATTCTATTCCATTAAATATTAGTTATCAAAATATAAGAATAGAATGTGCATTCAATTCCAGGACTTGATCCCAAATAATTATAAAACACATTGAAATAGTAATGTACATTCCATTTTATTCTCATGTCAATTCTTTTTTTACCTAAAAGCATTACCACATAGCAAATATAGCGATAAAACACAAAAAATAATATTATAATTCATTCTTAATTAAGAGTTACTTTCTTGGATGGGTACTAAAATAATAAATATATTTTGTATTTTTTAAATGTATGACAGTGTATCCTCTTTTTTTTTTTTAGCATACTCTTCAAAGAAAAGAAAAAGAAAAAGAAAAAGAAAAAGAAAATTGTTACATGATTGGTGAAACTCAATCCTTGTGTGCTTAGGCGTGGGACTAGATTTAGCAATTTGGTTTTCACGCGCACTAAACCCTAGACTCGGACATGAAAAAATAATTTTACGTGCTGAAATAATCGCAAATTTTCAAAATTAATATAATAATTGGCAAGAAATAGTAGCTAGGCTCATAATTGGGTGGCAAAACTTATATTTAGACATTCTAATTATTCAGTTTAGTACGTTAATCAGTATTATGGAAATTTATTAATAATAAATGTATCCCTAGCAACATGGTTTATATTAGAACTTGAAAGAATTAAAGTCAGCTAATCTTGTGGAATCAATGAGACAGGTACTGAACATTTAATTATTGGAAATAAAATAATTTTAATATATAGAGATTAGCTCGCAAGAAAACAATTAAAATTGAATACTTACAGCCATTTCTGTTAATAGGGGTGTTCATGCTACTTTAATGTAGAAATTATAGTATTTCATCTTTCTACCCAATATTTTGTGAAAAAAAAAAATTCTTGGTCTACCCTACCTGATTAAGTGTACTATTTCTACCTGAATTCCGTCCAAAATAATCTGGTAGGAAATCGAGTAAGAAATCAGGTAAATACATATTTTTTAGTTATTAATTTTTGAATTATTTTAACAATTTAATTAAATAACCTACACCAATTAACTTACACAATAAACTAATAACACTAAAAAAAACACAATAAATTCGATAATACATAAACTATTACAATAAAACACAACAAGAAAGACATAAACATCGATACATCATATTGAAGAAAGTCATAAACATCAATAAAACATTACAGTTTCTAAATTTTTAGATTCTAATTTTTAGGAATTAATATATATATATATATTTATATTTATATGTGTTGGTAGGGTAGGGTAGGGTAGGGTAGGGTATGAATACAAAAAATTTGTAGGTGTTTCACATTCATACCCGATTTTTTTATGGAATACCAAAAAATCTTTCGTTAGCCTACCCAATTCGTTTGGGTAGCCGATCAATAGAGTCGGTAGGGTAAGATAGGGTCAAAATTTGTGGGTAATCAAAAATTTGAACACCTAATTGTTAATGTCTTCCTGGGATTAAAATAAAAAAAAGAAAAGGAAAATCGTGGATATTAATGCAATTACATATATCTCAAATCTAGAATCAATTAGGGTAAAATATCAAAATATACAAAACAAAGTTACAAGACACAAATGATATACGTTGTTCAGTATAATGTATAATGCGCATACTCTACGGACTTAAATGTCCAATGAGCTACATCGATGTGTTTGATGGTGTTGTTTACGCGACTGTGTAGTATAGCTCGGGGCTCAAAAAAAGGGAAATGGATTGGAGATTCATGGTGGATGAATATGGAGTTTATTAGGATACCTAGTCAGAGTTATTTGGCTATCAGTAGCATAGTTTTAAAACCCGGCCCGGACATCGACCTGGTGAAGGGACTGAGTCAATGGGTCACTGGTTCAACCGTTAGGTCACTGGTCGGATCGGTAATATAATAAAAAATTTAAAAAATAATTATAAATAATAATAAATAGGCTAAAAATTTATAATTGATGGGTCAGACCCAAATGACTCAATCCATGTAGAAAGTCCAACCTTAACTAAGAGTTAAACCTTGTGAAGACCCATCAGACCCAATGTGGTCCAAGTCCAGTCAAGCCCATCAGGGAGTTACATCAGCTTGGCTACGTCATCAGGTGAGCATCTAGGAGCCTCACCCTCGCCGCCTTGAAAAGAGTCAGCCTTCACCCCTTCCTTGACCGAGTCTCATAGAGAGCACTTCAACCACGTCGCCCGTTGAGAAGAAGTCATGAGCTCCGTTAGAATAGATACTTGGTTCCTATTGAGTCGCCCTAATCTGTTAGGGGGCGACTATAAATTGTAAGCCCCACCAACACTTGGGGGGGCAAGACACTCAACTGAGCACATACCTCATCTCCTTCTCTAAGCTTGTACTCTCTGCTCTCCCTACACCCTTGAATTAATAAAGCACCCGACGACCCTAGCTATTCAAAAGTGGACGTAGGTCACATTGACCGAACCACTATAATTCTCGTCTTCTCTCTCTCTACCTTAATTACAGCATTAATCACTCATACTTGACAGGTGGTGTGCAAAGCCAGTTTGTGCATCATCAACAATAATTATAAAAATAACATCAAACATGTAAAGTTAAATAGAGAAAAATAATCAAACATGTATCCAATTTCAATGTATTCAATTTTCAATACAACTTGTAAAGTTAAGTAGAGATAAATACCTCTATTGAAGTTCAAGGCGGACTCCAAGTCTAAGTCCAACTCTTCGACAATGTATCAATCTAAGCATAATCTATGTAATTTGCAAAGTTCAAAGTTCAAACTCAAACTTTAATAAGTAGGACACATGAAAACAAAACAAAGCACATGAGTACAACATAAAGATTCAAATAAATGAAACTGAAAATAAATTCCAGAGAGAGCAAAAAAGGGTGCAACTCCATCAAACAGAGTTTTTTAGTGCAACTCCAACAATCTCTTTCCAGGGTGTTGATTAGGCTGTCATTTTACAGAGAGAGCAAAAAGGGTGGACCCACAATGAACTAAAAACACAAATCACCCCTACACAAGTTGAAACAGCTGTTATCAAGAGAGATTGCGGTTTGATTTTGATACTGAGTATTTTTAAAATGAGTGAATGTTAGAAGAGAACGCCATGAATGTTCTGGTACTGAGCTTTTTATAATATCCATTTATGTCTCCATCAAACAGGGTTTTCTCTGTTTGATAAGTATAATCAAATATTTGATTTCGTCCTACCGATTACCTGCATATTAAAAGGACATAAAATCGCTTCTATCACAGCTAAAAGACTACACCCATTATCTGGTCGTTGACTGATCGCTGCTGGTGCTGGAGTGGAGGCTGTGCTCGCTGGTCAGGATCGCTCGTCTGGAACGATTTAGGGCAAAGCAAAAGAGGAAAAAACACAAAATGTCCAAATATGAAAAAAAATCTCACATTTATACAAACAAAATTAAACCAGCTCTCACATGTTTATTGGTTTTGACCGGTTCAACGGGTTTATCCCGGGTTCTTTACATAAACGGTCTTTTAATAGACCCGTCCCAGTTAGGAGACTGTTTCACCGGGTTGACTTGCCGGGCCGGGTCAGGTTTTAAAACACTGCTCGGTAGTTAAATAATCGATAGAAAGGCTAGTAATCAAGAATAAAATTGATAGACATGTGATCTATAGTGGTTCACTAACTCGGAAGTTTAGCTAGTTCACTAGTTTTGTGGGGTCTTCTCTATTGCTTGGGGAAGATGATTACAAAGCTATCGAGGGTTATTTTATACAAAGTGAGGGGTTAATCCCTGTTTGTAGCGTGTAGGAACATGGTCCTTACTTAATCAACGTGAATCATTTGAGGTTGTTACGACTTATGTTATAAATATTTGATTGTTGGAGGCTACATTTTCTAGACGTGAAGTGGCTCTCTAAAAGGTGTAGGATGTCACTGTCGTACTGTGCATGAGGGAATGTTGGTGCACCCTCCCGAGCTTAGGAATCATGATCTGGGTGTTTGAGCTGGTGTCACGAACTGGGAGGTCTGAGCTGGGGTCACGAGCTGGGCAGCTAAGGATTGGCAGCTCCTTCTCCTAACCTTAGTTGTCTCGAACTAAAACTCCAGATTTTGTCATCGTCATGTGGGCCCCCCAAATAGGGTGGACGTATTTCCGCGTTACTTTTGAGTTGAACTTAACCTTAAATTATCTTTGGTATCATCGGTATTATTGATTTAATACATAATCATATAAAGCTCAACTCTATTTAGGAGGTGATAATTATAGAGATAAAAATAAATATCATTGCTTCGATGATCTAATGGTAGACCCGAATTTATATAGTTTATGTTAAACTTGGCTCTTTATTCGTGGTGTCCTTCCTGCATCACGGGGTTGGTGTGGCTTTACTTAAACGGTACGTGCTTGCAATTATGAATAATGGGTTGGTGACCTTACTTAAATGTGCTTGCACTTATGGAAAATCTCTCCTGACCCAATTGATGTTTTCTTAGAAATGAGTTACAAACTTCACAACCAATTTATTTTCAATATTGAAAAATATCAACAAGACACATTCTCTAGAAAACTATACTAATTAATATGCATAGCGCGATCATAGAAATTATGTACCATAATGTCTAGTGGATGTTTTTATGTAGACCGTTAGATCATGATCTAACGGTCACTAGACAAAAATACTCAAAATTAGTTATGAAGAGCTACCAAATTTAGTTTTTCATAGGAAATATCTATTACATATTTCTTGTGATCTAGTCCTATTAGAAAAATTTTAAAGGTTAATAATAAAAAAAATTATGTCTCCTCTTAAATATTAACGGATTGACCCAATGAGCCGGATGGTTTTTATCTTTATCTATTTAATTTATTATACCCATTTGGATTAAAAATAAATATAACGGGTTGGTCAAATTACCAAATAAAAGGTTAAAAATAAACCAAAAATAACAGGTTGACCAATTTTTTAATTATGTGGGTTCAATTGGGTCACACTATTGTTGGGTAAGTCTTTCCAATTTTTTGGTCAAATTACCAATTTGTCCTCTTTTTTTTCCTTTTCCTTTTTGGGTCATTATATAAACACTAGTTTGTTCTCTTAATACCACAGTTTTATAATTATTGAGGGAGATTGGTTAATATTTACCTTTCTCTCCTAACTTTCTAATCAACCCAATTAGGAGTGCTTAGTAACTACACAATAAATTACCTCCAAAAGACAAAAATATGCAATTGATTGGCGATTATTTAAAAAATATGAATAAATAATATCACTACTAATGTTTGAATATTCTAAATTTCAGCAATGGGGACAAATAATATCTATACAGTGGAATTCGGTAAATATATTACACTTTCATACCCAATAAAAAAAAGGCATAAGTATTAAATTGAAGTTTAAAAAAATTACACTGACTTATTAAATCAATTTTCCGAACATTAACTCATCAATACAACCACTTTTGGACTTTTAACCTAGCCACGTCACCAATATCTTTAACAACCAATTTTTTTTATCAACTAAACAATCAAGTGGCCAATTTATTAAACTATTCAAAAGACGTAAAGTCCTGCTGGGCATGCATGTGGGCTGAATCAGGATGCAAGAAATTACCTTAGTTAATGGATAGATGACATAGGTAGCACAACCGCTGCTCAGGTTGTCTGCTACGAACTTTTGCACCTTCGGTAGGAGATAGACATAAGAGCATGGCTTGAGTTAAAATTTTTTTTTTTTTAACCCAAATGGGTATAATAAATTAGATGAATAAAGATAAAAACTATCCGGTTATTGGGTCAATTTTGTATTAATAAGAGAGTCAAATTTTATTTTTTAGTATTAACCTTCAAAATTTTTCTAATAGGACTAGATCACAATAAATATGCAATAGATATTTCCTATTTAATGAAGAACTAAATTTGATAGGTCTTGATAATTAATTTTGAGCATTTTTTACTAAAAGTACCAAGTAGGGGTTATGGTGCAAAGTCTATGTGATCGTGTTATTCAATTAATATATATATTAATCCGCCGGGCTACCTCACTCTGTCGCAGCCCATGGTCAAAACATTTTTGGGGTAACGAACCGCTATTTAATTAAAACGAACCGAAATAGAAAATAAAAAAGAAAAAAGAAAAAAGATAAGGGTAAAACATGACACCATTTCATCCAGCTGTGTCCCAAAGCATAAATCTTGGTTTATAAATAAGATTGTTCTGTTGTAAATTATGTATTACAGATTTGAGTTAAATAAAAAAACAAATATTTAAATTATGTATAAATCTGTTCGTCTCCAAGCCAAGTAATGACAAGAATCTCATTCACTGGAGTGTCTTTTTCTTTGTCCAAAATTATCTTTCCTTGCTTGTCTTCAGGGTTTGAATTTAACACCCAAGGCTATCATTTTTTATGTAAAAAATAATTTTTAGGGGTTAAATTACGACAATAAAGTAACCTAAAATCTTATGATTGATCCAACAAAATATGAATATTAGGTCAAGTTACAATAATTTTAGACGAAGTTAAAATGTTTGATAGTGCTTAGGATAAATTCTTGCATTTTAAGATTGATCCTACAATATTGAGATCAATTTTGCATACTCCGAAAAATTCGACACCCAAAAATTTGAAATTTAGCCTAAAAAAATAATATTTTGTATTTGGGTACCAAAAAAATATTTTTTGATATCATACATTTATTTATTTTTCTTTTTTTTTTTGGGGAGGAAGAGGAAGGGAGAGGCGGACTTGAATCCTTAACCTCAAAAAGACAAAATCTTTACAAGACAAAGAGTATCATTTATGCTTGTCTTTATTTTATTTTAAAAAAAAAAAATTGAGCTAACTTCGTTTTTTTTTCTCGGTGAACTATCTTTCTTCTAGCATTCCAAGATTGAATCACATTTTTGGGCAGGCAGGGCAGAACCTAAAATTAGTTTAAAGATGGACACTTTTAACTAGGTCCAGCCACCAAACTGAAGTTGATTCTACGGAAGTATTGCGAAGCAGCAGGACAACTCATTAATTTCAGCAAGTCCGGAATTCTTTTCTCCTCAAATGCATCAGAGGACCTGAGGAGAACTATGAGCCAGGTGATGGAAATTGAGGCTCTTCCTGACAATACAAAATACCTTGGCCTGCCTACTATGTGGGGAAGATCAAAAGCTGAAACTTTCAATTATTTATTAGAAAGGGTCATGAAGAAAATTCAAGGATGGAAGGAAGTCTACCTCTCCCAGGCGGGGAAAGAAGTACTAGTTAAATCAGTTGTTTAGGCTATCCCCAATTTTGCTATGTCATGTTTGATTTTTCCACAGAAACTGTGCGATAAGCTGACCCAACGTGTTCGACGTTTTTTGTGGGGTCAGAACTTAGAGTTTGGTGGAATCTCGTGGAAGTGCTGGGATGGCATGACTTTACCAAAAGCGTCGGGCGGCATGGTGTCAGAGATTTTCATTGTTTAAATCTGGCACTGTTAGCTAAGCAATGCTGGCGGCTCATACAAAGTCCGAATTCCTTTTGGGCTCGAATTCTGAAGGCAATATATTTTCCAAATTCGGATTTCATGGAGGCCAGAAGAGGAACGAGACCGTCTTGGATGTGAAGCAGTTTATTGAGGGGAAGAGAGCTACTTGCTAAAGGACTTAGATGACAGGTAAGCAATGGGGAACAGATTAACTTCTGGCTTGATAGATGGATCTCGTCCCTACCCGGTTTTTCTGTTATCTCGCCTAAGCCTCGGGATTGCAACATAGAGCTTGTTAAGGATGTAATTAACCAGACATCAAAAAGCTGGGATTTAAATGCTCTCCGGAATTTTACCACAACAGAAGAAAGTCAAGCCATCATATCTATTCCAGTTTCGAAAGTAAGGGTCGGGATAAGAGGATATGGCATTTTGATGCTAGGGTCCAATATACAGTTAAGTCTGGCTATAAAGAGGCGAGAAGGACGAAGCTTTCCACTACTTCCCAGGGGAGCAGCTCCTCCTCACGACTTCATCCTAAGTTGTGGAATATCATTTGGAGCTTGAAAACAACACCAAAGGTTAGACACTTTTGGTGGAGGGTATGCTCAAATGCTCTAGCGACGAAAGAAAATCTCTATAGAAGAAAATGTAGCTCCTCCCCACTTTGCATGATCTGTGGTAAAAATGTTGAAACAAAAGAGCATCTTTTATTTGAGTGCGAATGGACACATAATGTCTGGTTTGGGTCGGACTTGACCCTAAGAATGGAGAGCCAAATTTTTGTTTCAGCGAAATTTTGGTCATCATATTTAGTGGAGAATTTGAACTCTTTTCACCAAGCAGTGGAGGTTCTTAGTCAGATAGCGTTCATCGGGTGGTCTATTTGGAGAATGAGGAATGATGTTATATTTCGTTCGACTCTCCCCAATCCAGCAGTCGCACTTCAAAGGGCGCAATTCGATTGGGAGGAGTTCAACTCTCTTTCTTTGATTCGGAATCGATAGTTCTCTCCCCCATCTCTGATACATCTGGGTTTTGTTAGCTGGTAAAGACCTCCCACTGACCTAGTGAAGGCGAACTGCGATGGTGCCTTTGATGTGAAGACGAAACTGTCGGCAATTGGAGTGATTATCAGGGACCACACTGGAGCAGTCCTTGATGGTTTAGCATTGCAGTTACCGTTTGTATCCAGCCTCTACTCAGAAGCAGTGGCTTTGCGTGAAGCTTGCATGCGACTTTCGGCTCTACAAAGGTATGAGGCTTTATTGGAGAGTGATTCACAGGTTTTGATCTTTTTATGTACAGGGGAGGATGCTCCCCCTGGGGAAATTGCAACATTAGTGGAAGATATCAAAGTGATCTCTAATAACCTTAGGCTTAGTTTGGTACATAATCCCCGTACAACTAACATGGCAGCCCATTGGGGGGCCAAAGCGAGAATGTCTTCTTCACTTCCGGTAGGATGGGTTTTTAACCCACTTGCGAAATTGAGACATTTACTTTCTATTGATTGTAACCTTGTTTCGGTTACTTAATAAAATTTTAATTTACAGTTCAAAAAAAAACAAAAAAACTAGGTCCAGCCCTATAACATTAAGTAATTAATGACCTTAGGCTTCCATAAAGATGACTATATTTTTATGTATGTTAATAAAATAGTACAGATCACAAATCTAAAATCTATTAAAATTTAAACCATCCATAAAAAAGATTTCATAAATACAAAACATCAAAAAAAAAATCTAAATACAAATAAAAAAGGTCATTACTAAATAATATTACTTTTTACCAAATGGTCTATTAAAATCAACCACTAATTACAATTGGGTCATAGAGATATAATAAATAAAATATATTTCCAATTGAGAGTTTATTTGAAGAATTGAATAAGAATTAAAAAAATATAAGAATTCAAGAAATAACAGTAAATGTAGCTCTGGAATTCAATTGAAACAAGTTAATCATCAATCTTATAAAATTAAAAATCAATTGTAGGTCATATTACAAACAATTTAAAATTGAATAGCGATCTTAAAATCAAAAGAATTAACAAATAAACTGTAATAATAATTATAGATTTTATTCATAAATTTACAATGGGAATTTAGAAAAATGGTTATTGAACTTTTGACCAAAACAACAAATATTAGAATTATGATTTGAACAAAATAACTATTAGAAATAAAAGCATGCCAATAGTAGTTAGATCATTAAAATATAATATGTGATTTAAATGAATACATGCAATTTATATAAATCAAATAAATTGATTTGGAAAGAGCTGGTCTACGAGTCTGAGAGGCGTGTGATCATTATCCTAAAGCACTCAAGCCTCCCCAAGCGAGAGTACTGACGGACACCAGTGACTCCAAAATTCAACTCAGACGTTCGCAACAACACCTTATCAACGATCACATACACTGGAAGAAAAAAGTGAACTTGACACTAATCGAGTTGCTCAAAACACAAGAAAATATGATGCGCTTGTAGTTGTACAAATATATATAAGAAAAATTGGTCAATGTGAATATTGAAATGGATAAGAGAAAAACTGGAAAGCTAGGGAACAAACCAACAAGACTAGTAAAGCTTTATACGGAAGACTTAGGAAATTCAATACGACTACTCTCACTTAGGTGAGCCCTCCAATGGTATATGTGCACAATATCCTGAAAGAGTTTTTTTTGTCTCAGTCTCATTTAGGGTAAAACCATTCCTTTCCGTCACACTATATATGCACTTTTTCCAAAGGGATGAGGAGAAAAAATATCTCCTCCTAGCTATTTCCTTAATAACAATGCTAATGAGTCACGCAGTATGGATTATTTCTACCCATTGAACTTTCTTCATGGGATCTCCAATCACAGAAGTTGGGTTACCTGCCTAGGTGACTCTCTTGTGGGCTTAAGTCCATTCCCCTCGACAGTTCTAAGACAACTTTCCTCGAAAGCCCTTTAGTTAGATTATCAGCTATAGTTAGTTCAGGCTTCACAAAGTCTAGCAAGATTATGTTTTTATTCAGTTTTTTATTTATTGATTTATATCTCACTTGTATATGTCTATTCATCTTTTTATTATTATGATTCTGCTTCATAAGCTCAATCATTATCTTACTATCACAGTGTAATGAAATGGAAGGTATGGGTTTTTACCACTAGAGGTATCTCTGGTAATAAATTTTTTATCCACTCAGCCTCAGCACATGTGGTATCTAAGGCTATAAGTTTTGACTCCATAGTACTTCTTGATATTAGGGTTTTTTTTAGATCCCCAAGATATGACTGCTCCTCTTAACAAAAAGACATAGTCAGTTGTAGATTTTATATCTAAACTATCAGTGATCCAATTCGCATCACTAAAGCCTTCAACTACACTAGAACATCCACTATAAAATAAAATAGTAGTCTAAGGTTCATTTAAAATACTTAAAGACTCTCTCTAAGGAAACCTAATGCTCTTTACTCGGACTATGTGTATATCTACTCAATCTCCCTACGACATGCGAGATATTTGGTCTAGATTTATTAGCTATGTGTAACAAAGACCCAATCATTTGTGAGTACTTCAATTGTGGAATTGGTTCTCTTTTATTTTTCTTCAAATGTACATAAGGATTATATGGTGTTGATACATACTTATTATCATAAAAACCAAACTTTTTCAACATTTTCTCTGTGGTGCTAGACAGACTTAAAGATATTCCATTAGATGTTTTCTTAATTTTCATTCCCAAGACTACACAGGCTTCTCCCAAATCTTTCATATCAAACTTAGTAGATAAATAAGATTTAACATCATTAACGACATCCAAATTTGTCCCAAAATTAGTATATCATGTACATAGAGACATAAAATCACACAACCAATATCATTATCCTTGTAATATAAATATTTATTACTTTCATTAATTTTAAAACCATACTCTAGAATTACTTTATCAAACTTCTCATGTCACTGTTTAGGAGCTTGTTTAAGGTCATATAAAGACTTCATTAACTTACCAACCTTATGTTGTTGTCCTTTTACACAAAACCCCTCAAGTTGTTCCATATATATCTTTTCATCTAAAACTCCATTTAGAAAAGCAGTATTGACATCCATTTGATGTATTACTAAGTTATGAAATAGATGTTAGAGCTACTAGTATTCTAATGGTAGTGATACTAGTCACAGACAAGTATGTATTAAAATAATATATTCCTTTCTTTTGAGTAAATTCTTTAGCTACCAATCTAGCTTTATATTTATTTATACTCCTATCAGGTTTTAGTTTCTTCTTAAATGCCCACTTACACCCAATATCTTTGCTTCCAGGAGGCAATTCTACTATCTCCCAAGAATTATTAAGCAATATAGATTCAATTTCACTATTAATAGCCTCCTTCCAAAAAGTTGCATTTATAGAGGACATAACTTCTTTATATGTCGTTGGCTCTCCTTTTACTAGAAAAGTAAAAAATCCTTCTCCTAAGTCCTTCTCTATTCTAGGTCTTTTACTTCTCCTTAGCTCTACATGTTGTTCCATATTTTTTTCTATGGGAGCAATAGAACTAGTAGAAAGTTTTCTAGTTTGTCTGGCTTGTACCCAAATTTCACACTTATGTTTAAAATCTACGTGAGATTTGGGAAATAAGATTGAGATCCATCATCCTTTTGATTTTCTTTAGACTTGTGTGTCCTAATCTTCCATGTCATATATTGCAAGATTTAACATTGAAAACTTGATAAGAAATTTCGTTAACTTCCGAAAGTACATTCAATTTAAATAAACCATCACAAACATATCATCTGCCAACAAATATATCATTCCTAGTTATCACAACTTTATTTGACAACCCACCGACTAAGGACGACCCACTAACTAAATTTCTTCTAATTTCAAGAACATGTCGCACTCCCTTCAAGATCAATATCTTCCTAGATTTCATCTTTAATTCTATATCTCCAATTTCAAGTACTTGTGTGACAAAATCATTGCCTAGGGTTACACTACCTCCATTTGATTTTTGATAGGTTTTAAATATATCATGATCAAAACAAACACGTATATTAACCCCCGAATCTAACCACCAATCGTTAATTTGATAAGTAAAATTAACTAATGAATTATTATTCCTAAAGATGGGTTTGATAGAATTATCTTCAACCACTAGTACATTGACTTGGGCTCTTAAATCTCTTTGACATTCTATAGTCATCTTTAGTTCTAGTAAAGAAGTAGCAAGAGATATGCAAATAATTTAACCTTTTAGTTTGTAATGAAATTAAGAAAAACTTAAGCATGCAAAACTTCGGTAATACCTTTTGAAACTTTTTCTCAAAACAAACTGCTATTGTTGTTTTTTTTTTTAATAAAAACAAACGCCTACTCTTCCTCTTTTTCCAAAACCAAATAGCTACTTTTTTTAAAAAAAAAATTCCTACCTTTTTCTAAAAGACTATTTTTTAAAATAAAAACAACTGCTTTTTTTATTATTTTTTTTATAAAAAACGTGTTTTTTTTCTACTCAAAACTGTTTTTTTTTAAATGTGT
>JAHQCQ010006028.1:0-16254 GCA_023539305.1 Ilex asprella | reverse complement strand
AAGAATGAAAAATACAAGAAAAGGAGAAACATGGGTGAAATAAGAAAAGAAAGAGAAAAAGAGAAAGGAAATGTGAAGAAAAAAAAAAGAAAGAAAGAAAACTAAGGGAGTGGTGATGATATGAGAATCAAAATTCCATGAAAAGGGAAGTATTTTTTTTTTCCAAGATTAAAAGTCTCTCACTTGGAACAACTCTCTTTGTACCCCGGATCCTTCATTTCTTTTACCTATATATCACCCCAAGGCCCCATTATAACCTTTAAAAGTCCTAGGTGATCTAGAGAAGCATGGGAGGTGCATAAATTCAAAGAAAATGATGAGTTATGTCTTACTACCTAATGCACTAGCATCCTATTCATGAGACTATGCCAAGGTCGCTTTATTTCTACATATGAACTTCATTTTTGGATTGCATGTGAACACTTTGTTTTTGGGATACAAGATTCTAAGTCACATGTACACATGGAATGCATACCAGGATAGCTTGAGTTCATTTATTGCTTAAGAGTGTCCTTTGGTGAGTTTTGCATTGAAACTGAGTTTGTCCAGCTTTTCGAATATGAATTCTATTTGTAAATTCCCAAATTACGTGTTTAATTCACCTGCACACAAGTTAGAAATTAATCTGTAAGTGCATACTTTGGTCTAGCATCTAAGACTATATTTTTGTTCATGTTTACTTAGTTCTAGTCTTATGAGGAACGTGTTAGAGAATCCATGCTTGTGGAATGGGGGAATATTGCTCAAGTTGATGATATTGGATATCATTGGGGAATGTTTTTGTTTACGATCTTTTTGTTGTGCATTTTTGGATGATCACTACGATTTTCTTGTTGAGCATTAAATGAATCAAAACTTTAAATCACATTGCAATTTCATAATGATATGGGCTTGACTGTCAATTTGTGGTTTACAAGTGTTGTACATGGTTGGGGAGGAGTTTAAGCCATATGAAAGTGATTGAGTGTGAATGGTAGGGCTTGGAATATAGAGGAATGTCATGGAATTGGATTATAGGGGTGTTTTGGATTTAAGGCATCAGCTACCACTCGAATACCGGTAGTCAATGGCTTCTGGTGTCACGACTACCGGTAGTCATTTCCCGAGCTACCGGTAGTTGCAGTTTATAACGCCTGAAATTAGGGCTTTTAATTGTGTTCTTTCGTGAAAACCTTCCAATTTCCTCACAATACACAGAACCTACACCCTTCTCCTCTCACTGATTGATTGAAATACCTAACCTCCACTAACCCCTAAATGCTATCCCTCAACTGATGCAATGGATGAGCGGAAAGAATGGTTTCTTCCCCTTTGGATAGTGTCAAAAGAAAGGGCAATGAGGAAAGGGAAATGGGATGATGTAGATATGGAATGTGTATGCACAAAAAATGATCTCCAATCACAAGGAGACTTTCGTGTGTCATTTGTTACTTAGAAGAGTATTCCAAGGTCGTATCCATAGGGAAGGAAGTTTTAAACCAAGTAAAAGTGATTTAGTGAAAATGGAGATGTAAAATCCTTTGTCTTGAGAGTTGGTTGGTGAAATGTGTGCTAATGAAGATGTAATGGGAAACAAGTGTTGGCAAGTCCAAGAGGTTACTCCAATGGGTATGCCACCTCAACTCAACCCACTCCTCCGATTGAGCATGAATGACCTACGATTTATCAAAGTCTCATCGAATCATCCATCTTCAATCCGGTCAAAACAAACCATTTGACTCTAAAGGGAAGATGGAGAAAGAGTTGAAATGGTGTGCCCAAAGAGAGATCCCCCTTGGTCTTGCCAACTAGAAGGTTTAGCTATTCATACTTGAAATGAGAATGACTATGTAATGAAAGTGCATTGTAATGAAATGAAGGTCTAGAGTAACTAAATGCATTAACTCACAAGCTAAGTTTAAAAGAGATGAAAACCCATTTTTGAATAAACAACTGATTAAAAGACAACTAACTAAAACTTGACCATCAAGTTTATCAAATTTCACAAGGATTGTTCTGTTTAGGAAAAGAAGAGGTTTGGAACTACATAATGTATCGCCTTCCTCCACATTTCCTCATCCTCTCTCCTTGTTTGTTTGGCAAAAGTAGTTCTACGCAAATAGAGAGTTCTTTGGCCGCTAAGATTAGCCTTAAATATAAGTAGCAGGTCCTTTGTTTCATTACTTTCCTCCACAATTTCACATTGCTACTCCAAACAAACCCTCTACATCTCTCACTTTTCTTACAAAAACCCTAATCCCTCTCACTTTTCCTAAGAAAACCCTAGACCCTATCACTTTACTCAAGAAACCATATCTGATTTCCGCTGTTGCAACTTGCAACAAAGATCATGAGAGATTTTATTTTTGAAATTCTGAAAGGTGTGAAGACGAAGGAAATCCCTATTACTAGGGATGTCATTGTTTTTTTGGAGGTTGTGACCGAGGGAGACGATAGAGAAAAAGGGCTGATGGACGACGAAACCCTCAAGGAGGCTATGATGACCAATCTTTCGATGAGTACCCGACAATTATTGACGAGTGGGAGTTCTGTGCATCAATGCATTGATGATTCTACTGACTTATGCGAGAAAAAGAAAGAAAAAAATATCCAGGAAATTGTGATCATGGACAATCTTTGCATGAACAATGCACAAGGATTGATGAATATTGAGGCTGCGGTGGATAAACCCACCACTGATTCTCATGAGTCATACGAGAAAAAGGTGGTGTGGATGAAACCAGAGAATTCTATGGAGAAAAGTAAACAAATCTCGAATTCTCTTGAAGTATGCAAGAAAGAGGAGTTTTGGTATCACAATGTACCAACGAAACCAAGGACGATGAGAGTGGAGGTGCACATGAACCACCCTACTTGCATGGATAGCATCATAAATTCTGAGAAAAGAGATCCAAAGAAGAAGTTTTTTGAAGGTGAAAGTTCTGGAACAAAGATTGTAAAGCCAAACAGAATAAAGGTGTGCATGAAGCATACTACAATGGATTGCACCGAAAAGTCTGAGAAGAGAGCTTCAAAGAGGAAGTTTTTTGAATATGAAAGTTCTGAAACCAAAGTTGTAAGGCCAAAGAAGCAGAGGAAGAACATGCCACAAACTGGTCCAAACCCAAAACCTGACCTACCCACAAGGTTCAAGGATTTAATCAGAGGTGTGGGGGGTTCTGAGCCTGTGTTGGTAATACAAAAACCCTTGTTCGCTACAGACGTCAGTGATCAGCATGGTCGACTATCGATACCGATAAGTCAACTCGACCAGGGGTTTGAACTAGAAGACTATGAGAAGAGAGCAGTGGACTTGCACAATAGTAAAGGAAAGAACTGTGGTGAAATATCAGCATGGTTGATCGGACCATCCATGGAAGAAAGCTAAATATAGTTGAGGAAGTGGGATATGAAGAAACCTGGCCCTGGCGGTAAAAATAATCCAATGTACGTTTTGACCAAATACTGGAATGATTTTAGGAGGAATATTGGCCCTGGTTGCTGGAATGGTTGTGCAGATTTGGTCCTTCCAACTCGGTTCACAACGGTGGTTTGTTCTTGTTATAGTTGGATCCGAAGGAGAGAGAGAAGAAGGTTCGAGTCACGGAAATAACAGCGGTGATAGTGCAAGCACTAGTGGAAGCAATAACGTGGCATCAATTTGTGGAACTCACATCCAAGAGGATTAAGTACAATTTTTTTGGATTATTCACTTTTTTTGTATAGATAGATATTACACCAAGTACCAAAATAATTAAATGTTTTTCGCCAATTTTATGTAATTTATATGATATTGGGAGTAACTTCAATCTTTTCCATTGTTTTACTCGAATAGATTATGAGCTTTTGATGAAGAGGTTGATAGCTTTAGTTGGGAGGACGATGATCTGTTTGATTATCATGACTAGTTGGACTTTTCAATTCAATTCCTCCCCCCCGGCCCTTCTCTCTCTCTCTCTCTCTTGTTGACTTTTATATTATTTGATTTGATGTACTTCTCGTGTTAATGGTTCCAATTCGCTTTGATTTGTGCAATTCGTGTACTTGTTAAATTTCCTTGAAAGAAGATGAATGGTATCAAGATACTTAATTTTAATAATTTTAGTGATCAACTTAATTAAACATTCTAGCTGTATGGTACAAGAAATCAGAATTCGTGAGTTTCGTGAAACTACACATTGATACAACTTCTAAGTCCTAGTTTTTTATGGCTTAATATAGATTAAGGATTTTTGGTATAGAGTAATGTAAATTGACCTAATTTACTAATGTAATTCACTCGGTCAATATCAGATATTTAAATGAAGATTTAAAATTTAGGAAGTCATTCACCCAACAAATATATATGATGAGTTTTTTTCTTCAATGAACGGAACTTTATTCTCAATTATGCTGAATTTATTCTATGCTACCATCTGTAAGGATATATTGTATGAGTTTATTATATTTATGGAAAATGTTATTTCTTCTAATGGATCCTATTATTCTACAAGGCATTCAAAAAGTTCATATGATTTGAAGTGTTATATGAGGCTGCAACCTTGCCAAAACATTGGAAGAGCTGCGTGTTTTGTCGTTGCAACAATATTTCCTTCGATGTTTAATTTACTTGCTCTTTTGTCAAACCTTTGATCAATGGATTCGCTAGATTATCTTTGATTTTATATAATCAATAGAAATAATATCATTTGAAAACAATTTTTTAATGGTATTATATCTACGACGTATATGTTTAGATTTACCACTATACATGTCATTCTGTACCCTACCAATTGCAGATTGGCTATCGCAATGTATACAAATCGCTGGCACAGGTTTAGGTCATATTAGAATTTCTTTAGAAATTGACGAAGCCACTCAACTTCCCCTCCTACTTTATCTAAAACAATAAATTTGTATTCCATCGTGGATCTTACAATATATGTTTGCTTACAAAATTTTCAAGATAGAGTTTCACCACCAAGTGTAAAAACATAACAACTCGTGGATTTTGTATCTTTTATATCAGATATCCAATTAATATCATTCTACCCTTCAAATACAACTTGATATCTTGTATAGTGTAATCCAAAATTCATGGTACATCTTAAATATCTAATAACCGTGATAATTGTCTTCCATTACTCGTATATCTATTCAATTTATTAACTGAGTATATTATATCGGGTCTAGTACAGTTCATGACATACATTAGACTGCCAAGATACGAGATTATTTTAATTGTGATATACTTTAGCCAGCATTTTAGACAAGTGAAGATTTATATCAACTGGTGCTCTTGCAATACTATTTTCATCTTTGTCAAACTTCTCAAGTATTTTCTCAATATAATGTGATTAAAATAATATAAGTCCACCCGATATTCTAGAAATTTTAATTCCTAATATAATATCTGCAGCATCCTAATCCTTCATGTCAAACTTACAAGACAATATTTTCTTGATAGCTGCAATAATATTATTATTACTACCTAAAATAAGCATATCATCCACATATAAACAGACAATGACATATCCATCATTCGTGTTTTTGACATATACACATTTATCACATTTATTAATTGTGAAACCATTTGACATCATTATTTTGTCAAATTTCTCATGTCATTGTTTTGGTGTCTATTTTAAACCATAAAGTGATTTAACAAGACTATACACTTTCTTCTCTTGTCCCAAACAAAATAAACCATTTGGGTTAGTTCATATAAATTTCCTCATTTAAGTCACTATTTAGGAAAACTATTTTCACATTCATTTAGTGTATCTCAAGATTATGCAATGTTGCAATAGTTACGAGCATACGAATAGATATTATTCTCGTGACAGGTGAATACGTATCAAAGTAATAAAGACCTTATTTTTGCCTATAAACTTTAGCTATAAGTCTAGCCTTGTATTTATCAATTGATCCATCAACTTTCATTTTCCTCTTGAAAATCCATTTACACCCGTATGATTTACTTCCCGGAGGAAAATCTATCAACTCTCATGTGTGAGTTTGCATGATTGATTCAATTTCACTATTTATAGCTTCTTTCCACATAGGTGTTTTAAAAAGTAGACATCGCTTCACTGAAGCTTTGAGACTCATTTCTGAAAAATATGTTAGAAATTAGGACCATAGGACTTGGAAGTCCTTGCCCTCTTCACTTTTTTCATCTATAGACTCATGGTCTATATTACTAGTTGCAGTATCATAAGTTTTTTTAAGAGAATTTCCATCACATGCATTTTTACTAGGAAATATATTTTCAAAGAATGATGCATTTATAGATTCAATGATTGTATTGACATAAATATCTGGAATATCATTTTTATGCATGAGAAAATGATATGCACTACTATTTATTGCATAACCAATAAATATACAATCAATAGTCTTAGGTCTTATTTTAATCTTTTTGAAAATAGGAACCATCACCTTAGCCAAACACCCCTACACTTTCAAATATTTTATAGGAAGGATTCTAACCTTTTCATAATTCATAAGGAGTTCCACCTCAATTACTTCTTATTGCTTTAATTTTTTTGTCAAGTTGATTCTCAATCTCAGTCTTATAATACATAAAATTTTCTAATGTTTCATCTTTACTCCTTAGCAAATATATATATATATATATATATATATGAACATATTTCAAATCATATATATCACTAATTATAAATTCATTACTTTATGCAAACTATCAAAATTAACATTTCTTGATCTACCATGTCATAAATTAGTAGATTCAAGCATTTAAGCAGAAGATGTGTTCTTATTAGTAAAATCAGATACAATTGTCATTACATTCATCTTAAAGAGTCCATCGCTCATGTATCCCTCTCCTACATAAATCCCACTTTTGGTGAGTACAAATTTTTCGGACTCAAAAACCAACATAAAACCCTTCTTACTCAACAATGATCCAGACACAAGATTCTTTTGAATTTATGAAACATGTAACACATCATTGAGAGTAAGTTATTTTTCGGAAATCATTTTCAATATAACATTTCCTTTGCTTTCAACTTTGGAAGTAAATGAATTTTTCATGAATAATTATTCTCCATCATTAATTACTTTATATGAATAAAACATTTTCTTAGCCGAACATATGTGTCTAGTGGCCCCAGTGTCCACCCACTATTCCTTGGTATTTCCCACCAAGTTAACTTCGGGTGCTATAGTAGAAAAACTCGTGTTTGAAATATTTTTAAAAAGTTTGTCTACTTCGGTTATATTGGCTTGGGCAACACTCCTCTTATGGTTTTCTTGTGTTTTACGGCTTTGACAATCATTTGCATGATTCCCCCGTTTATAGCACACAAAGTAGTTGTCTTTGAACCTTTTGAAATCACCACTCTTAGCCCCATGTTGACCAACATACTTCAATTTCTTGTTGGTTTTATGTCTCTCATCAATTACTTGTGCCTTTGACTCCATGAAATGATTATCAATTTTTTTTTTGGAGACTCTATTGTCCTCCTCAATCCTCCATCTCATGGTCAAGGCTTCAAGTTTTATTTCTTTGCATTTGTGCTTCAAATAATTTTTTAAGTTTTTCCAATTGGGCAGTAATTTCTCAATAACTGCAAGCACTTTGAAAGGTTTACTAAGCACCATTCATTCAGCATGAATTTCATGTAGGATCTCTTGAAGATCTTAAACTTGACTTATTATAGTCTTAAAATCCACCATTTTGTAGTCAAAGAATCTGCTCAAAACTAATTTCTTCATTCTAGCATCCTTCATCTTATATTTTTTATCCAAGGATTCTCACAGCTCTCTAACCATCTTGATTAAACTATACATATTGTATAATGTGTTATCCAATCCATTGACGTCATAGTTCTTGCACATAAAATTAGAGTGTTTTCATGCATCCACCATATCAATAACTTGGTAGTCGATCTCATTTTTTACTACAAACAGGAGCATCCTCACAAAAAAAATTTACAAGATTCAACGTAATGAGATAAAACATTATTTTCTATTGATCTCTTAAAATCGTTCCCATTGAACTTTTCAAGCTTCTCCCCATGGGACACTTGAGTAAGAACATAAATAAGCATCACGGGATTTATAGTAGTAGAAACATTATTATCATTTGCAGCCATTTTTAATAAACACAAATCACCAAATATTCAAAAATAGGAAAACAGTAACACTGTATAGAGTATGTTCCTAAAACAGAGACAATCTATGCTACTGTTCAAGGTCACTATTTGAAATTACCGTTTCAACGTTACTGTTTGGTGTTACTGTTTTAATGTTACTGTTTGGTGTAACTGTTTAAATCATATGTTTGAACAGAGTCAATGTTTGGTGTAACTATAACAATTTGGTATAATTGTTTAGTGTATCCGTTTGAATTAAACACATAAACAAAACATACCACCTTTTTTACAAAAAAAAAATCAAATGTCTCCAAAATACCACAGATTATAAAAAACAAGTTTTAACAATTTGTAATATTTTAGAACAGTTTAAAAACAAAAACATGTATAAAAAACACGGCAAATAATTATACAAATAGGAAATCTATCTTAAGATTGTTGTTTGTGGCATTCCAAATATAGTAAAATTACTTTATGAAATTCTTGATTTGAAACATGTAGTTTAAAATAAAACAGTAACAATCAAGAATGAAACAATTACAGTAGTATATACGAAACAGTAACAGATACGAATAAAACAGTAACACAATAAATTTGTATTTAAACAATATAAAAACTGACATATTTGCAGAACATGAATTGTTATTAAATTTTAAGTAGATCAAAGCTAGTGTTTAACATTGTATCCTTAAGACATATTTTGTCCCCACACACAGTGCTTATGAAAATCCAAACGTCTGTCTCCCAAGATACAATTTTCTTCATGCAAATAGAAATAGCACTCTAATCTACTCGTCCAACGAACCAAAAATTATGTTGTGTACTCTCTAAATACAGACTGCCTTAATGCCAAAATGTAATGTACTAATGTTTGTCTTAACTTCAAAAAATGATTGATGCAGAATGATAATGAGTCTGTGTTTATATAGACAAACTGGTGACCATGTGAAAAGACACAACCTAAAAGATGCACATGCAGCTAGAAGACACCAGCGTGTAACTGTTCACTCTTAAACATATCGGAACCAATGCAAATTTTAAATCCAACAGATACTAAAAATTAAATTCCGGTCCAAAAATATAGGGCTTGGTCTAACCCACACCCACACCTGAGCTCAAATGGGTCATGGCTATTGGAATAGAAATCCCAAAAACCATTGATAGCGAATATGTATCGAATATAAAAAAAAAATATGTAAAACCCTACAAGGCAGAATTTGGATTTACCTTTGAGATCTCTCTAGATTGATCTTGTCTCAGCACAAACATAGAAACTAGAGGTAGTCACAAAAAGTAGCTCGCTAAACCTCACGATCTTCTGTCATATATCCCCCAATGCCAAAATTCTGGATGTAGTGTGGGCTGCAAAAGGACCTCCGAACTTCTGCTCTCTCTCAACCCCTCTAAAAAACCTGAGTAATGAATTGATGTTGATTTAGACAGTCCAGACATCTATATATATGCTACAACAGAAACCCTAAGGAGAAATAGGGACTGAACTTTCAGTGTGTCTAGGATTCCTATGTTCAATCAAGAACAAACATCCTACAACCCATTAACAATAAGCTAGTCCACTAAAAATATATTATTGATTTCCTGAGCCTTATCTCAAAATTATATTTGAGTTTCTTATTATTATATGTTTAATAATCTCCTCACGTTGAAGATTACTGATGTCCATCAATTAAATAAATTACTGACAAATATATTTAATTCATTTCTTTTATTTCTTGAGACCTTACTGTCACGCCCCAAATTTTACAAAAGCGTGAAAAAAAAATTACTTTGTTTATACACCAAAAAAAATACATGTCGGTATGTTGGAAGAAAAAAAACAACTAAGAAAGTATCTCTTTAGTTTAAAATAAATCACCCTCTTTTTTAAAAAAAAAAATTTGGCAGAGTTTCCTTTGAAAATTGGGCTTCCAACTAGTTAGTAAGAGCATCCCTATGAGAGCACACATAATTTAAACTAACTAATCATCCATAACATGTCTCCATCAAAAAATATAATCCAACTAAATTCGGGGTGGCAATTAGAGGCCCACGAAGTCCTCTCAAACCCGGATACATCCAACACCAATATTTATACCACAACTTAGTACACAAAGTCTTAACTTTACATTACAATACCCAAAATAATAAGCCCTCTATGGGATGATCAAGTGTACACCGCAAAAGCCTCAAGACAACTTTTTCTAACCCAATGTTTGAGTGCTAACATTTACATAAACTCTAAGGGTATATACAAAAAGCTCCAAAAGATATTCTTTCTAGTGCAAGCTTCCACAAGCATTCCATCACCTATGCCCCATGATGCATGCTAGTCTCTGAAAATATTAGTAAGGGATGAGCAACCACACGCTCAGTAGGATAATATTTTTCCCAAGCATTCACAAAATTTTAAATACCAACATTCTACAAACTATATGAATAAATAATGAAAGTTTTCTATCATTAAATACAAGTACAAGATAATAAATAAAACATTTATCAAATCTCCCAACACCTCAACATTAGAAATAACAAGGTATAAATTAAAGGTTTATATATTTAAAGTCAAACCATCATAGCAAATATTATGCATGTCTTGCATATGGACAATATCACTGTCACACCGGTTCACGCATGAACCATCCCCGGGAAAACTTTTGGGTCTTGCACCCTAGAGTCTCATTGCCCTTCTTGCTTTTCAAGGGGGATGTGTAGGGCACAACTTGTGATGCAACATAGGCCATCACAGAAAACCACCACCATCACCAATCCCCCTTAGGACTAGTAGCCGCCTTGGCAACCTACTCAATAGGTCCCAATGGTCTACTAACCCCCTGCCTGTCAATATCGAGCATACATATTCCAAAAATAATTATTTTTTCTAGCCATAAATCCTTTTGAAAACTCATGTCATAACCTTGACATTTTATCAAAACATATAGTATACTCAAATCTCAAAATTTACATTTTCAAAGCAACACAACAAATTCCAAGAAAATAAGTGATATGTGTTATGTACAAGATCGTAGCACACTTCAAAACCCCCAAATCATAGGCATAATTAAATATTCATCACTAAAATTAAACTAGGGTTTCAAACCCACAACAAAATTATTTTTAATTCCAAGAGAATATGTAATATATATTATGTATAATATCATAATATACTTCAAAACCCAAAAATCAAAGGTTTATTCGAATACTCATAGCTAAAATCAAACTAAGTTTTCAAACCCATAACACAAAAATCATTTTTATGCATGTAAGTTCACAATCCATGGCATATTCAACATTAAATCAAGGAATACAACAAGTATTTTGCCATCAAACACATAATAGGCTTTAACTAAAGAAAATAGATGAGATGCACATTGTAAATGCAAGAGAGAGGAAAACCCCACCTATAAATCAAAATTCCAAGCTTACTTTCCAAGATCCTCAAGCCAAGATCAAGCTCTATAACCCTTCTTCTATCTTCTTCTCCCTTTCCCTCTCTAGCTCTAGGATGGATGAAGGATTTTTTGGGTGAGAGATGTGAGAAAAAATGGAAGAAAAGGGGCTGAAATCTGGGTTTAAACCCAGCAGTCCCGTTTTTTTTTACTGTTCATGGCTGATTTGGGTTTTTTCTAAAATTATGGTTTTGCCACTAAAAAACTCCAATTTGATTCATATGACTACCTTAAGGTTTTTCGATGTTCCGGATTCATTTTTAATTTTATTTTAACCTAAAAATATTTAGTTTTATGATTTATCTTAAAACTAAAGTTAATTTACACCCGAAACGCTAAAATTACTATTTTATCCATCCGAACCATTATATGTGCTAAACAGTTATTTCAAGTTTTTCGGACCTCCCGGATTCAATGGTAATATTATTTTGACCAAAGAAAATTAATATATTTACATAGTTACCCTTATCAACCTTAAACACCTCCCAAAAATTAAATTTAACCCCAAAAATGAATACGTTCATATTTCAAACTTACGCGACTATTCATTCAACAACGTTTAGAAGTTTCACTCATTATTTTAATTATCTTAAAAATACTAGCAAGTTAATATCATTTATATTTATATAACATACGGGATCTCACAATCCACCCCCATTAAAATAAGTTTCATCCCCGAAACTTGTTACTAACCTCGAAGGTCGAAAAGATGTGGATATCGTGCTTGCATATCGGTCTCCAATTTCCAAATAGCTTCTTTGACACCATGGTGTTGCCATAACACCTTCACAAGAGGTATAACTTTGTTGCATAGAACTTGTTCTCTCCTATCAAGAATTTGCATTGGTGCTTCATTGTAGCTCACGTCCTCTTGTATTTGGATGTCTTGCCAATCAAGAATATGCGATGTGTTGGGCTCACATTTCCGTAGCATGAAAACATGGAACACGTCATGAACTCCCGAAAGCTAAGGTGGTAAAGCAAGCTTGTATGCCACCATCCCTACTCGTTTCACTATCTCAAAAGGCCTAATGTACCTTGGAGCCAACTTCTCATTTTTCCCAAAACGAAGTACTCCTTTCTGGGGTGACACCTTCAAGAACACATATTCACCATTTTTAAACTCCAATGGTCTCCTCCTCCTATCCGCATAACTCTTCTGTTGGCTTTGAGCTGTGCGTAATCGTTCCTGAATTAATTGTATCTTTTCAGTAGTCTCCCTCACAATCTCCGGACCATATAAACTACTCTCCCCCACTTCCACCCAACACAAGGGCGATCTACAAGGTCTCTCATATAATGCTTCATAAGGTGCCATGCCAATGCTGGATTGAAAACTATTGTTATATGTAAATTCCACCAATGGCAAATGATCACTCCAACTTCCCTTGAAGTCCAACACACAAACTCGTAACATGTCCTCCAAAATTTGTATCACCCTCTCAGATTGGCCATACGTTTGAGGATGAAAGGCAGTGCTAAAGTGTAACTCTGTCCCCATAGCTCGTTGTAGACTTTGCCAAAATTGTGTCACAAAACGAGAATCACGATCCAACACAATAGAGAGTGAAACTCCATGCAATCTAACAATCTCCCGAATATAAAGCTTGCTCAAGGTCTCTAAAGTATCAGTGGTCTTCATACTCAAGAAATGAGCAGACTTGGTGAGTCTATCTACAATAACCCATACGGCATTATGCCCTCGCGAAGTCCGCGAAAAATCAGTCATGAAATCCATGGTGATGTGATCCCACTTCCACTCTGGGATAGGTAAAGATTTTAGTAATCCTCCAAGTTTTTGATGCTCCACCTTCACTTGCTGACACACTGCACATCGAGCTATGAACCTTGCAACATCTTTCTTCATTCCCTTCCACCAATATTGACGTTTCATGTCTCTATATATTTTTGTGCCACCGGGGTGGATAACAAACTTAGAGCGATGACACTCTCCAAGAATCTCCTCATTTAGGGATGAATCATCTGGTACACATAGCTTGTCCCCATATCTCAATTCTTCATTCCTCAAAGACCAACCTTCAACTACTTCCCCATTTTCCAATTAGGCTCGAATCTACTCTAAGTAAGGATCCACCCATTGCAACTCAACAACCCTACATTGGAGGGTAGGTTGAGCCACAAGGTTAAACAAGCAAGGTCGGGATCGATCTCCTCCAACCCATAGATCATAGTCTCCAAGTGCATCCATCATCTTCTATTTACTTGCCAACATACCACTAACTTCACCACACGACTTTCTACTCAAAGCATCTGCAACCACATTGGCCTTCCCAGGATGATAGTTAAGGGTAAAGTCATAATCTTCTAGATACTCCATCCAACGTCGTTGGCGAACATTCAGATCCTTTTGTGTGAAGATGTACTTCAAACTCTTGTGGTCGGAGTATACTTGAAACCGTTCTCCATACAAGTAACAACGCCATAATTTGAGGGCAAATACAACAGCAGCAAGTTCCAAATCATGAGTGGGATAATTTTGCTCATAGGTCTTCAACTGCCTTGAACCATAAGCAATGACCTTCCCATGTTGCATCAACACACACCCAAGTCCCCGTAATGAAGCATATGTATAAACATCATAGCCCTCACCACTCGTAGGTATAATAAGAACAGGTGCTGTGGTTAACCTTCTCTTCAAAATCTCAAAAGATTGCTCACAATCTTCATTCCACTCAAACTTTTCCCCCTTTCGAGTAAGTCGTGTCAACGGCATAGATATACGAGAGAATCCCTCTACAAATCTCCTATAATAACCGGCTAGTCCCAAGAATCTTCGAACCTCGGTCACATTCTTGGATGGATCCCATTTCAAAACTGCTTCAATCTTGGACGGATCTACTGACACTCCTTCCTCGGATACTACATGTCCCAAAAACTTGACTTGGCTCATCCAAAACTCACATTTTCTCTTCTTAGCATACAACTTGTGTGCCCTCAATGTTTGCAAAACTAACTTGAGGTGTAGAGCGTGCTCCTCATGTGTTTTAGAATAGATGAGTATGTCGTCAATGAAGACAATGACGAATTGGTCAAGGTAGGGCCTAAACACACGATGCATCAAGTCCATAAAAGTCGTAGGTGCATTCGTGAGTCCAAACGACATCACCACAAACTCAAAGTGTCCATACCTTGTCCGAAAAGCGGTCTTAGGAATATCTTCATCTCTAATTCTCAATTGATGGTACCCCGTGCTGAGATCAATCTTTGTATAATAGCGGGAACCCTTCAATTGATCAAAGAGGTCGTTGATGCGGGGTAGAGGATACTTGTTCTTTATATTCACCCGATTCAACTTCCTATAGTCCACACACAATCTAAGGGTTTCATCCTTTTTCTTCACAAAGAGGACGGGAGCGCCCTAAGGTGAAGTACTCAACCGTATAAACCCAAGGATAATAAGCTCATCTAGTTGTTTCCTTAACTCCTTCAATTCCATTGGTGCCATGCGATAAGGGGCAATGGATATTGGTTCCGTGCCAGGGTAAAGCTCAATAGAAAACTCCACTTCCCTCAATGGAGGTAATCCAGGCAACTCATTGGGAAAAACATCAAGAAAGTCAGATACTACAAGAATAAAAGTAGGCTCCACATCATCCCGTTCCTCTCCAGAAATGTGGGCTAAGAAACTTAGGCTACTCCCAATATCAACCTTCAGAATGAGTTTCCCCGTCGTATGGAGATGTCGAGGGATACTATTTTCACCCATGAAACAGAAAAGTACATCCCTCGGTGCACGAAATTCCACTTTCTTCTAATAACAATCCATAGTAGCATGGTAGGAAGAGAGTAAATCCATTCCAAAAATAACATCATACCCCATCATCTCCAAAGCAATTAAATCTACCCTCAACTCTTTCTCTACGAAGTGAAGTACATAATTTTTACACATTCTAGTTGTCTCCAAACAGTCCCCGGTAGGTAGATCTACATATAGCATATAACCCAAAGCTCAAACTCCAACCCCAATGCAATGGCATATGATGTACAAATAAAAGAATGGGTTGCCCCGGGATCAAACAAGATACGAGCCCATGAATTATAAAGAAGAATCATACCCTCCACTACTGCATTAGAGGCACTCCCATCAGGTTGAACTAAACCATAAATGTGAGCTGGGCATCAGTGCCCTGAGTCTTGTTTCCTTGTTTCTTCTGTTGAGCTTGCTGTTGTGGCTGAGATTTGAATTGAGTGGTCTGGGGCTGCTGTGGTATTGTCTGCACATGAGCATAAGGAGTTTGCTGATATGGTAGCTTTGTGGACTGCTGATGAAATCCCCTACTACTCTGTCCCTGTGATAAAGAAGCTACTGAAGGGCAGTGACTCCTAAGGTGACCTTTGCCACCACACCCATAGCACCGTTTCAAGTGTATCAGCACTCTCTCAACGGGGCCCCCTGGTCTCGAACTTTGTGCATAGCTTGACTCACTCCCTTGACCCATACTACGTTCTGGACGTTGGTATGGAGTATCCCTGTGACATCCCCCACTACCACTGCCGGTCTTGGATTGACTCTTCCTATGTTGGCGGCGCTCTCGAATGACTTGAGTTTCCTCCCAATCTCTCTCCACTAGGGTAGCCTGCTCAGCTAATTCGCCAAAGTCACGAATGCGAAGAGCTACCAATTTTTCTCGAATAGATGGCTTCAAACCTTTCTCAAACAATTTGGCCTTTTTGGCCTCAGTCGATACATACTCTGTAGCAAAGCGGGAGAG
>JAHQCQ010006027.1:2378-16301 GCA_023539305.1 Ilex asprella | reverse complement strand
GAGTGTGATTGCTCGTTTATTCATTTAAGTAATGTTTTGAAATAAACTTGAGATCCTCTTTTTTTAAATGTCACTGCTTTATTCCAAATTATGCATCTATGTTATGTTAAAAAATAAGACCGACCGTTTTATCTGCTTTTCTAAACCTTGTATGGGTTTGGGAGAAATTTTCTACAGAACTTCGTACTCACCCCCTATAATTGAACCTTTTTCAGATGTTGGGCCATAGGATGTACTCGGTGCTAACGAGTCGTACCTTGAGGAGGCTTCACTAGAGGGATACTTGGATCCCCAGTGGGACATCTAGAGATGTCGTTTACTTTTTGTTCTAGACTAGAATACTATTTTGGAAACACTGTATAGTCTAGATTTCTTTTGTAATTTCCGCTGCGCTATAATAGTAAATTTTCATTAGGAATGTAAAGGCCAAAGATGGCATATTCTTTTGGGATATTGATGTAAATGTTATGGAATACTGTTAGGAAGTCTTTTTATTGATGATTTATCTTAGTGCTCTCATGGTATGAAGGGTTATTGAATGTAATGCCGTCCAGGGTGTATTTTGAGGTGTTACATGTGTAAACTCAAGTACAAGCAGTCAAGCTATAGTAATAATCTAGTTTGAGTATAGAGTCAAATCCACAAGGAATTCTTGTTGGTGTTTCAAAGTAAGCAGTGGTGGAGACCAAATGATTGTAACCCTTAAGATTTGAAGTTGTGTCGTGTATGAGATTTCCTGAACAGAATACATAATTCTTTTTAAAAAAGTTTTCTAGACAAAGTATAAGATAAGTTCAAATGTAAAAAGATCACTCTTTAGTTCGCCGATCTGGACATGTAGTTAATCATCTGGTTTATTTTGAACATGATTCCAATGTCTTTCTAGAAGTTTAAAAGAGTTGTTTATGCCCAGACTTAACCCGTCTACAAACCAGCAAGTGTTTCAACAAGGCATCCAACCATGACATTAATATTTCATTTCATTCTTTGATTGAAGCACAGTAATGGGGAAGATTGAAGGATAGTCATGAAGATCTAGCCGAGGCACTTGCCTTGAACCGATGAGTCTTTCTTTGCAAGAGTTATCTATGTTATAGAAAGTACTCATGGTTATACAAAGTACCTTAGCTTTGCTAGATGCAATCAATCATCCAATAAGTAAGTGAAATATAAAACATTAAAGCATAAAGGGAATGCAAAAATATAACTTCCGGATGATTTACACATGTCTATCACCTCTTACTAAAGAATGAATAAGGAAGTAATCACTCTTCATGATTTTGGTAAAGCTAGAAAAGTGAGCAATACTCATCCCTCCAAATAGATGAGTTACAAAGTGAAACACACTAAAAAAGGAGCCGATCTTCAACAAAGAATGAGTGAATCACGTTCCACCTTTCATGGCTTTCGTAAAGCTAGAAAAATGGATAAGTTTCAATCCTCTAAGAAAGAAGGAAGCTCAAGCAATGGAAGTGAAAGAAATAAAGAAAGTAGGAGGAAGCTAGTCACTTTTGGAGGGTTTCGTCCTCAACCGAAAGATGAACTATCTTCCTTGATACAAGTAAATACAAGCCTAAGTCTAGCTATATGACCGGGAGTCTAAGCCTCCATCAAGCTCTCTACCCCCTCTTAAAGCTCTCACAATGGGAGTATTTATAGGCAAGGAGGAGGGGGTGAGGTACTGTAAAAGAATAGTGTATGCCTTCCAAGTCCAAGTAAAAACCAACTACTTTACAGCCAGTCTGAAGTCAACGTTCGAACATTGTTTGGCGTTCGAACGTTATCTCTTCTTTGCTTAATGGGCGTTCGAATGTGCTGATGGGGTCTGACCTTCCCACTCAAGTGGCCTGTAGTTTTATGTGAAGTTCATTTCTACACTCCATACAACAATTTGGTCTTAAAATGATTCCAAGGGATGTTCGAACGTTGATTGCCATTTGAACGTAGTACTCAAGTACATCAGGGTCTTCCTTCTTGGCTGTAACATGCACTGTCTCAGTAGTCTGGTCCTATCATGATTTAAAGTAACATTCGAACATTGATTGGCATTCGAAAGTCTTGCCTTGGTCCAAGCTTTTCCAATTATTCTCCAGAGTATGCTGGTGTTGCATGAAAGTCTGATGTTCATCGCCTTTGGTCCCTTGTACAATTTATGCCCTGAAATGTCATTTTTTAAACTCCATCCAAGTGTAAATAGTCTAAAAAGGGCATAGTAATATGCTAATTTTAACTACTAATCACACCCCAACCTAAATATTGCTAGTCTCTAGTAATACAACAATTGAAAATAACAAGAATTGTTATATAACAAATATTCCACTTTACCACCCTTCATGGATAGCTTTGATTTTTCAATTCTCTCTTAGTATGCTCTCAACAAAAATTCGCTCCGATTATAGTGATTCTTTGCTTGAATTATTTCAATGCTATTCCTAACCTCCTAACATTACCCTCAATATATGTGTATGATATGTGTGAAAAGGGGAACGTCACTCTCCCTTAGGGATGATTTCAAAAGAAAGGTCAAGGAAATGAGGAAATGGAATGTTAAAAAGTGTGGGATGTGAATGAATAAAAGTACTATCCAAGCACAAGAAGACTTTTGCGGGTCGTGCTTTACTTGGAGGTATTCCATGGTCGTTTCCTTAGGGAAGGATATGAATCGTGTAGAAGGTGATTTTGGTAAAAGAAAGTGTAAAATATTTTGTGGTTGAAATTGGTTTGTGGTTTCCTTTGTGATGAACTTAGAATGAGAAATAAGTGCTGGCTAATCCAATGGGATACTCCAATGGGAATACCAATTTCAGCTCAACTCTTTCCTCCAATAGAGCGTAGGTGAACGATTGATTCGTGGGAATCTAGGGACGAGATTGAGTGAGGATCTAAGCATAAACTATGACAAAACTACGTAATATAAAAGACTCACTATGTCATCCACTCTCTACCCAGTCAAGCCGAACCACCGTACTCTGAGAGAAGGAGAGAAAAAGAGCTGAAATGGCATTTCCAAATGGAGGTCTCCTTTGGATTAGCCAACTAAAAAGCTTAGCTACTTATGGTTAAGTTAAAACTAACAATGTAATTGAAAGACATTGTGAAGATATTAAGATATAAGATAAGTTAATGAAAGGAACATAAACAAAAAGGAAAGCATTTAATACCCAGTTTAAACTAAGAAAATGAAGAACATAGAAGCATTAATGGGGAAAACTTGGAATAAAAGTTAAACTTGAAATGAGCTTGTAGGAAATAGCATTAAATGCATTCAATGAAGCTTAGAATGTTCTTACAAGAGATTCCAAGACAATGTAAGGAAGAAAATGTTAAAATCTCACTTTCTCTCTCTAAACACTATTCATCATCTTCCCTAGACTATGGCTCTCTATATTGTAATGTGTATATTGCATAATGCTTGTGTAATTCCTCTTGGCAGCTTCAAAAAAGTACATGGAGTCCTCCTCAAGCAAGGTGATGTGATATCCTTACAGATGCTATTAAGAGGAATGGGCTGGGCCTGCATACCCAGCAGTATTCTTCTACTCTCTCCTAATTTATCATCCAAGCTCCCAAAAGCCAATTGAAGGGTGCATGAGGGTTCTCAGTGTGATGGAGGAGTCAGATACAAGTGGGAGTGTGATTGGCGGGACCCTAAAAAATAGCAGAGCTTGAGATGCAGAGATAGGGTTGATTCAGCAGATAGTACCGGTACTGCATACCGATACTTCTAGTGGCCAAACCGTACCTGTATCCAGTACTGGTACGCTCTACTCCAGAGGCCAAACCATACCGCTACAACGTATCGGTACTGTTTATGCTATTTGTCTAATTTTATGACTTCTTCAACTCCTGAGCTATCTTCAAGTCACCCTTCCATCCTCATTCACCTCAAATCATTTGGAAAGGCCTTAAGAAGCTCCATTTTGCACCTTTCTTCTGCAAACACCACAAATCTTCATTAATAGCTCAAATAGCATAGTTCCACACATTTAATCTCCAAAAGTGAGTAAAAATTGAATGTATTATCACATGAAATATGCAACATTTTGTGCTAATCACACCCCCAACTTGAGTTTTGCTAGTCCCTTAGATAAATTTATTTTCAAAATAGATAAACAAGTATAACACACAACAATCCATTAAAATACGCAATTTACCCATCAATTCAAAATTCAAAAATCTGTAACACCCCAAAACACACCCTGGACAGTATTACATTCTAAACACCATTCACTGCATGAGAGCACTAACATAATCCATCAATAAATAAGATTTCATAAAGTTATCCATATAATTTACATCATTATCCCAAAAGAATAAACCCATATTGGCCGTTACATACCAAAAGTTAACTAATGTAGCACAACGAAATATTACAAAATATAAATTAGACTTTACATTGTTTCAAAAGAATATCCTAGTCTAGTACAAAAGGCTGTGTCGCTCTAAGCGTCCACCTCAGGACCACCTCCCCGTCTAGTGGAGTCTCCTAGTGTATGGGCTCCTCGACTCCCAACTCCTCATCTAGTACATGATCTGAAAATATGTAATTGTAGGGGATGAGCACGAAGCTCTGTAGCAAAATCTTCCCAAACTCAAACAAGGTTTATAAAATGTAAAACAGATCGGTCTCATTTAAAAAATATCATATAGAACTTTTGAGAGAAAATCGTGACATATAAACAGATCTCAATTTTATACAACAGTGATAATCAATTGGACATAGAGAAATGCATTCTTTAATAGTAACCATTTCCAAATGGTTTGGATCGGTGCCTACCATTGCATTGTCCCATACCAATGCACCGGCTCCGACATAATCAAATTCATATTCTCATGTAGATATATAGATATATATTGGTTCATCCCATGACATGTACGTTGATTGTTTCTCAAGAATCTACCCAACGACTATACCTAGTTCACCAATCATAATCAATCACAAGCTATTTGGGAAAGGGCGTCTACCATCCCAATGGCAGTGACGAATCCCTCCCCAGGAAAGGTATACCACACATGGTTTGAACTCTAGTGAACGATAGTGGTGGCATTACCAAATGACAACCCACTACAAGTGTTAGGAAATCATCTCATCCCCACTGGGATAGACTAACCTCTAACACTCTACGGCATTTTTTGAAGGCAATTCAAGTCCGTCACAACTACCATACAATAAGGAAACCAACATATTCTCAATAAAGTAGCAATTTCTAAGTATTAACAGAATCTCCAAATTTGGCATGTGACATTTTTAATAACCACTTAAGAAAATTACAAGAGATCAACTACAATATTAATTTATCACTCAACACAAAGTTCTAAGGTTCCCACATCAACAATAAATGAAGAATTTAAGAGGAGAATCATTTAACCTTGAAATCTAGGTTTTTGGAATCAAGAAAAATTGGGTATCAACCCTACCTTCATGTAAAACATGATATTAATTGCAAGGAAACCAAGAAATAAAGAACCGATAGCAAATACATATTAATAAGAGTTAAAACATGTATATATAATAGCCCTAGCCTCAATGAAAGAGAATAGGAAGAAATCTCCTACCTTAATTCCTTAGCTTTTGGTGTGAGAACTAGAAGGTTTGATCTTTCTCCACTTGCATCAACACTTGAATCCCTTGATTTTTTTTCCTTCCTTTTTCCTCTCTAAGCCTCTCTAAGCTAGAAGGGATGAAATGAGGTAAAGATTTGGAGAAAACACCCAAAACCCATCTCAGACGCGTAGCCCTCGGGTTGGCCCGTCCGAACGCGTGTTAGGCGCGTCTAGACGCGTGTCTATTCCCATCCGGACGAGTGTTTCAGAGCCCAAGTTTCTGCCATAGGCGTCCGGACGCGTGTCTATTCTTGTCCAGACTCGGGTGACAGAATACCCTCAACTTCCAGTGTAGTTTTGACCCATTTAGAGGTTGAATTGAAATATTTTCGTGAAATACACTTTTGTAGCCCTGAAAGTCTAATACCTACTGTCCAAATTTCAGATCAAAGTGATGTCAAAATAAAAAGTTATGATCAAAACACTAGGGAAGTATCTAAAATTTTCTTTTTTTTTTTACCCAAATTCTCTCTAAAGTGTGTTTTGACTCCGGGCTACTCCCAACTTCTACAACATACCCTATTACCTCAAATCACAATGTTTATTCCTACTCTTACTATCTACTTAGTTCATCCCTACATCTTTACATATATTAGCATTTTTACAACAATTATTTACTATATATCTATATCCATATATAAAAGAAAATTCGGGGTATTACAAAATCATAATGTAATTATCAAAATAAACTTGGAGAAGATTGAACATAAACTGTGGTTTTCCATTAATGTGCTACGAAGTTGGAGTACATAGAGTAGGACATCAAAAATCAACAAAATGGCCTATGACCCCATCCTAACTACATACAATTCAACACAAAAGAAAGCCCAACAACTCCCACACCCTACTCCTCAACACCCTCTCCACTATCACCATCGACATCGTCCTCATCTTCAGTATCTTCATCATCATCATCCTCCACCTCCTTAACTATCTTGGAGGAAGAGGGGACAGATGCAGAAAGACTAGCAACTAGTGGTTGATTGTTGGAAAACGTTGTTGTTCCTATGCTCCTAACTTGAATCTTCAAATATGTATATGGCTTATGTGTGTGGGTGAATGCCATTTTCACTCGGATTCATGCAAGAGATAGGGCAATGGAATGGTGGAAATGAAATGAACAAAATGTATGAAATATGTAAGTGTGTGAACAAAAGTGTTCCCCAATCGCAAGGAGTTTTTTGTTTATCGTGTTTTACTTGGAAGAGTATTCCAAGGCCGTCTCCTTATGAAAGGAAAGTTCAAGTTATGTGAAGGTGATTTTGTCAAAAAGGAAAAGTGCAAAATCTTTTGGTTTGTGTTTTGGTGAGTGAAGTTCTTAATGAAAATGCAAGAAAACCAGTGTGGGCTAATCCAAAGAGGTGATTCCAATGGGAATCCCAACTCAACTCGAAACCTTCCTCCTAGGGTTTATAGATGAACGATTGATTCGCTGGAAGCTAGGGATGAATGGTGAGGATCCAAGCATAAACAGTGACTAGGCCAATAGAATATCAAAGACTCACCACGACATCCACTCTTAACGCAGTCAAACCGAACCATTGTACACCGAGAGAGGAAAGAAAATGAGTTGAAATGAAAATCCCAAGAGGAGGTCTCCCTTGAATTAGCTAACTTAAAGCCTACCTACTCATGATAAAATGAAAGACAAGCATAATGTAAATGGACATAATGAAGAAATGAAGCATGAAACTTAACTAAATACAAGAAAACTTGAACTACAAAGAAAAATATTCAATACCCAATTGAAAAGCTTGAAATGTAAAACTTGAAACAACAATGGTAGAAACTAGAACATGTAATTAAACTTGAACTAAACTTGAAATAAATGACATTTAAAGTAATAAAGGAAGCTTACAAAAGTCTTATTGAAGATTACAAGAGAAATGGGTGAAGACAATGCAAAAATATTAACTTCTAGCACTAGTCATCATCTTCCTCACTAAAACTACTCCTAAGCTTAGGTAGCCACCCCCACCAATGCTGAAGAATGTTGAATATATTACAGTGTGTGTCTTCAATTTTCGTCCATGAGGGTCCCCCTAGCTGTGAGAGCAAACCTCCCATCAATGGGAGGAGATTTTGATGGGTTACATAGGCTAAAAGGAGCTTAGCCTGCAACTCACATGGCAGCCCACTTCCTCTCTCTTCCACTAGGGTGTAGGAGACCTATTCTTGTGTAAGGAATATTGGGGGGCAAGTGGGAGAAGTGTAGGTGGGACCCCTAAGCAAGTGGAGCATGAAAATAGTCATTTTGGGCACTTCAGGCATGGCGTACCGGTATGTGTACCGGTATGATTTAGCTACTGGAGTTCGGCGTATCGTTACACTTTTTCTGCTTGAACTATTTTTGTAGAATCATCATTACTTGTGATATAATAGTCCGATTAAGCTGAAATTTTGACATAATACAGAAGACATCCAGATCTACAACTTTTAGGCTGTGAACTTTTTCAGATTTGAAGTGGATCATGGTCAACTTGTAGGAAAACCGAGGCTCTTCTACCAGATATTGAGGGTGCCGGTGCCTTTGTTTCCCAACACTAATACCTCCTTGATTTCTTCACTTTTAAGCCTCCAAATCTTCATGTAATGTGTCCATGACTTCAACACACATCCAACATAGTTGCAAGGTCATAAAATCTATCATTTAAGCTATTAAAACATGCAACATCAAAATTTTAACATTATTTATAATTTCGGCTAACTCTAAATACTTATATGAAAAAGTTGAGTTAAAATGCATGTAATGAGGCCTTTACATATGAAATATTATGCGCTCATCAATGTGGGTCCATCTGGGATGGGCCTCCCAAGGAAAGTATGCATTAATATCTCTTTCAGCATTTCCATCATGCTATGCACCGATGCCTCAATCCCATGCACTGTTACTTCTAATGGATCAAGACATTGAGGTATTGAATGTGCTGGTGCAGCTGAAGATGGCCCAGTCGATGAAGATGGTCCAGAAGCTTTAGAATCAGATCCCAAAGTCTTAGCTTGCTCCCCCTTACTCATTGCTTTTCTCTTCTTACTACTAGCCTTGCCAATAGCCCCGGTCTCGGGAGGAATGAGCTTATCAAATGCGTAGTCCTTCACTTTGAAGTCCTTGCACATCCGAGTTACCAAATTCCTATATGGAAAATTGGTCATCGACTTCATTGGCACGACAAAGTCTTTCATCACCTCCCATAAGAAAAGGGCAAAGTTGACCGTTTTACCTGACACGACAGGGTCTAAAAAGACCAACTTTTCCATATTTGGCTTCTTTTCTGCAGCCCTGGGGAGTAAATTGTAATGGAGGAGTTTTTTCAACAGCCCGTATACGTGCTTTAACCGTCCACTTTGAACAGTTCCCTTAAATTGAGTGGGATCCTCATACATTAAAGCAATGAACTCGGTCCTGGTCTTGGCTCTAGTGACATTGTGAGGATAGACAGACAGGAAAGGTGGTGGTCTCTTATAGTCCCCAAGGAGAGTGGTAATGACATTGGGGGTACTTTGAACCATTTACCTCAGACATTTGTTCTCAAAACTTCCACGTCGTTCACCTTAGCCACCCTAAGTGTTTGGTAGAACTCCCTACATATTGATAAATTATACCCCTCAACGGGCTTGAACCAAAAACTCATGCCATATCCCTCGATGATCTTCACAACCTCGTGCCTTGGGGTAAGTGAGAAGTGATCTAGGAGACGCTCACAAGTCACACTTTTCTCTTGAATCCACTGGAGTCGTACCTCATTCTTGGCCTTTTTCCTTTGCTCATTTGGGTCCTCGCTTGACCCTTCACTGCTTCTCTTGTGGCTACTGGGATCCTCTGGTGGAGAGGAACTAGGTCCAGGTCGTTTGGTGTGGGCTATGCAGTGTAACAATGCCCTATCGACTGAAATGAAAAGCAGATCAAGAAAAGACCCTCAATCGGGTCAATAGCCTTATGAACGACGTCCAAGTGATGATCCATTTAGGGATTTTTGGAGAAATTAGAGAAATTATAGGAGATTTAAGCTTATGTGATTTTCAGCAATTTGGGTTTCCAACGGGTTGGATTGCACAAATCACAGCTTAAGGAATAGGGAATTTAGGAATTGAAGGAGAAGGAGAGGGATTTGGAGGCTTGAGAGGGAGGCTTTAGGGTCTGTGCTTGAAAGGGGAAATGAAAGGTTCCCCAAAAAAATTAAATTTAAAAGCCCTGATTTTTTTCCTTTCAGTAAACCGTACCGGTACTGCATACCGGTACTTTGAACCCTAGTGGCCAAACCGTACCATTATGTAGTACTGGTACGCTCTGCTCTAGAGGCCAATCAGTGCCAGTACTGCGTACTAATACTCTCTGTCTTGTTTGCCAAAATACTCCTGCTGAGCAACACATCTCCACTCCATTCCAACTTCGGACCTCCCTAGACATTCTACCACACTATTTATGACCTCTACTCCATCCCAAAGATGTAGTACATTTATAAACCACAATCCAAACAATCATGCCCAATCTATTACTGAAATTGCAAAGTGATTTAAACTTTTGATGCATTCAATGTACAACGAATGGATTTCAAAATTTTCTTATCAAAATGAACACCCAACCTGAAAGTCACATAATTAATAACACGTGTATTCCAATTTCATTTCAAATATAAAAACTTGAGAAATATTTCCCTATTTTGCATGCATGGAGCTTTTTAACACACTTCTCAGATGATCGAACTAAGCACACATGAACCATACCATAGTCTTAAATACCAGTCTAAAGTATGCACCTACACATTTATCTTCGAACCCGTGTGTGTGTGAGTTGAACAAGTAATTTGAGCATTTATGCAATAGAATTCACATTTGGATGGCTAGCCAAATTCAGCTTCAATGCAAAAGTCACCAAAAGTCACTCCTAAACAATGAAATACACTCAAGTTATCCTGGTGTGCACTCCATGTGTACATGTGAGATAGAATCTTGTGTTCAAAATAAAGTGTGCTCACATGTAATCCAAAAATTAAGTTTATGTATGAGAATAACACGACTTTGGCATAGTCTCATGAAAAGAACTCTAGGGCATTGGGTAGTAAAACTAACTCATCATTTTATTGAAGATTATGCAGTTCCAGTGCTTCTTTAGATCGCTTAGGACTTCGAAGGTTATAATAGGCCCTTGGGGTGATATTGAGGAAAAAGAAACGAAGGATATCGGATGACAAAGAGGGTTGTTCAGAGTGAAAGATTTTTAATTCAAAAAGATCTCCCTTTTTATGGGATTTTCTTTCTCTTTTTTTTTACACCTTCACCACATTCTTTATTTCTTTTCTTTATTTTCCTTAACATTTTCTTTTTCTTTTGATCATTCTTTCTTCTGCTCACCCCTTTTTCTTCCTTTTATTGAATTTTCATTCCTTTTTTTTTCTTTTTAGCACTTTGAGTTTCACAAACAATCAACCCTTGCTTGAATTTCCACACCACATTTCCTTTACTTTTGCAATCACTCATTTTCAGCTTTACCCAGGAAAGGTAGATATTTCTCATTTTCATCGGCATGGTCAAATGTGTGGCATAGAAAGAAATTTCAATTAGGCTCAATCACGACACTAGGGATAATATTTTAACAAGAATAAGGCAAAGGTGCGAAATATTCAAAGATATGCGTGGGTGAGCAGCATACATTTCAGATAAGTTAATCGACTACACTAATGCACCTAACCAAAACAAGCATAATGAGACTATTGAACAAATTTAAAATTTAGGAATTGCTCCTTGAGTAAATGTAAGTCTTCTCCAAAAAGAATTGACACTAAAGCTCTCATGGGCCCTAACTCATTTCCACTACTTATGTCAAGCCTAAAATATGAATCCAATCCGTAAATTGTTGAATTACACATTGAAAAGAGCACATACAATTGGGTTAAAAAATCAATGCATGCGTTATACTCACACATATGATTCACTTCTCTGGTATGCTCATGTGCTCAAGGTTCCAAACAAAGATGAACATATCATCTAATACAAACACTCCTAATAAGGGAATACCGATCAACATTCAGATATTTTATTTACAAAAAATTTTCAAAATTTTTACATATATTCCCTAATGCAAGCAAAAGTTTGTATAACAAAAATTTCACAAAGAATTTTCCAACAACATTGGTGTATCATGCTAATGGTGGACTGATTAACACTCAAAATAGCATATTCTTATGCCATGTTTTGGACTAATTATGCTTTGGTGGAGCTTAAATGATGATGTTTCAAGTCTTAAAGTGAACAAGGGTTCAAAGGCCAAAAAGTTTCTTTTGCAGGCAATCACAACATTTTAAGGAACTAGTTGCAGAAGCTTGGAATAAGGAAGCAATGTTCGAACGTTAAAAACCATTTGAACGGTCATGGTGAACCAAGCCAGATACTACAATCTTTGTTGCAAGCAAGATCCAAGACCCTGGAGATTCAAGTCCTACGTTTGAACGGTCATTAACGTTCGAACGTCCACTACAGTAAGGACAAGATCAGACTGACTGAAGACATGGCGTGTTGCAGACTTGTAGAGTTGCAGTCAGAAGGCCCAGGCACTTGAGTGCCCCGTTCGAACGGTAACCACCGTTCGAACGCCCCAGGAATTATTAGACAGATCAGTCAAGATTCTACAAGGACCTGGAGAAGATTTGCACGCAGACTTGGAGGGAGATTTTCTACAGAAACCACGTGTGGTCGGACATAATTGGCATGCACTGATTCCATCTAACGTTTGAACGCCAGAGAGCAAAGACAGAGAAACCGTTCGAATGCCAAAACCGTTCGAACGGTGGAGACTGACTGCCTGCAGAGTAGTTGGCATTCCACTTTGACTTTGACGCCCAGCTCTATTCTTTTACCCCCTACCTGCCTTCTCCATGCCTATAAATACACTTAGTTTTGTGGAGAAGAGGAGACTCATGGGTGGAACCATTTGAGGGATTCATCATTTAGCATTTCATCACATCCATCTATTTCAATTCTTGTCTTAGTCTTTCTCTTTACTAGAAGAAGTGGGGAGTTTAGATTCCCACTCATTTCCTTTACATTAATGTTCACATTTATATTTACTTAAGAGTTGTAATTCCTTTATTCACTTTAAGTCTTTCCATTTATGTTCTTGATTTACATTTAGTCTTTATATTTATGTTCTTGATTTACATTTAGTCTTTACATTTATGCCTTTATTTCCTTCTAGTATTTACATTTATGCTCTTACATACATGTTTTTACTTATGTCTTGCACTTTCATTATTTGAGCTCCCTTCTTGCTTAGAGGAGTGAAACCCTTCCACTTTTCTAGAGCTTTACCAAAGCCGTGAAGGGTGGAACGTGATTCACTCATTCTTCGTTGAAGATTAGCTCTTTGTTAATTATACTTTTACTTTATGAAGTCCTCTACTTAGAGGGATGAACATCACTCACTTTTATAGCTTTACCAAAGCTATGAAGAGTGAGTAGTTTCTTATTCACTCTTTAGTAAGAGGTAAAGGATATGCATTGATTATCCGGATATTATATGATGCTTTGTTCGAATGCTTAATGTTCATATTCCCTTGCTTTTTCGAAGATTGATTGCATCTAATAAAGCTAAATTACTTTGTATAATAGATAGTCTTTCTATGACACGGATGACTCCTGCATCGAAAGACTCTTCCTTTCAAGGCAAGTACTCTGGCTAGATCTTCATGACTACCCTTTAATCATCCCCATTATAAAGCTTCATTCAAAAGGATGAACTATTAAAGCTATGGTTGAATGCCATGAATAAATACTTGCTTGTTTGTACGCGCGATAACTCTCGGTACAAATAATTCTTGTAAACTTATAGTAAGACCTTGGAACTATGACCTTAATAAGCCATTTTTATCTTCCGATTGACTCGCCGTTGACACGGGAGTTAATTGAGTTATCAAGAAAAAATTTAATTTTTAGGGTAATTGACCACATGTCACGATCCTCGAACTAAAGAGTGACTTCTCCGCCATTTGAATCAATCTTATATTTTGTCTAAAAAATTTCTTGGAAAGAATTTAATATTCTATTCAAGGAATTCACCCACATCTCACAACCCTAAAATCTCAAAGGTTACAATCAATTGGTCTCCTTCACCGATTACTTTAAAACATCAAAACTGCTAGTTCCCTGTGGATTTGACTCTGGACTCAAGCCGGATTATTACTACAACTTGACCGCCTGCACTTGGGTGTACACATTTCGGATCAAGCTAAGTTTTTGGTGCCATTGCCGAAAAACTTTGTAAAAAGTGTTTTACAAGTAAAAGGTAAAAAGACCTTTTCTTTTCGTATATATTCTTCTGTTTAT
>JAHQCQ010006026.1:0-16305 GCA_023539305.1 Ilex asprella | reverse complement strand
TTTATTTGTATTGTTGCAATAGACGATTTATCCAAACTAAAGAACTATTGATTTGGTCTGATGTAGAGAAGAAATTAAGATATGTATAATTTCATTGAATGAAAATAGCTGCAGCCTGCTGGTGAGAGATTCACTTATGTTAGACTCAAGAATAACGATATTAGATTGGTTATTTAATCACAGAACTAGTTCCTAGTTGACTGTTGAAGAGAACATCAATACAAAGGCTTTTGCCATCTGTTTCAAACCCTAAGAATGTGGAGGTTGATACCAGTTTATAGTGAATCCTGGTTGTAATCTTCTGATTCTGGGCACTGGTATTCATGGGAGCAAAAGTCACTCCAGTACTGTAGGATTGGTACTCTCGGATTGGTTGGGATTTTTTACTGTCCCTCCGTTGGTATTTAAGGTCACCTTAACTTTCAATGATCATTGCTTTATGCATCATGTGGTGAATTTAATTGGCTCTACTGCTGGTAACAGTAAGTATCTCTGAATTTGATGGCTTATGTGTCCGATGACAATGGTGAATTTGGGACTCGGTTGATTATTTAACCTAAGGTAATTGGAAAAAAAATCCTATTTTGGCAAAAAAAGACACTTTTTAGGACATTATCATTGGTTTTAGACTCTAGGAATGTGGCCCCTAGAATGACGGACCATAGACATGATAGATGCCACTTTTACAGTGAAGACTTCCACTGAATGCACCTACTTTTTCCTGGGATGATGCCACAGGTTACTTCAGTACCGGAGGGCTAGATTGTGTTTTATGATTGAACCAAATGATCAGAAGTCAGTATGGAATCATCACACTGCCTCCTGCTGTGTAGCTTGATAGTCTCAGTAAGTCGGTATGGAAACATCAGTTGGTAGAATAAGAAATTGTTCAAATTATTATAGGCCAAGTCAAGTACAAATCAGAAGCAATTTTAATTCCACGAAGTAAGTTTTAGTGCAGCAAGCGACAGATTTAAAGCAGTAAACAATAGAGTATTTCGTCGGATACAAATGTGATTATCGTTTTTCCATCCATGTATAGGCTTTGTTCCATGCTAGGCTAAATCATATTGATGTGCAATGCACAGTTTTGAGAAGTAATTCCACAAAATATGCTAGCCCACATAAAATGTTAGCATAGTCAAAACAATTTCAAAAAGGATCCGCTCGGCAAAATGCTGCAAAGAGGCAACTCTATTATGCTAGATCAAACCACCTGCAACCGGAGTCAATCTCAAAACCTTTTGACTGCAGGCATACCAATAGTATTCCAGATCTGGAAACTGGTGGAGACTGTATAGCTTGGTTATTCAACTCTAACAGCAGTGCAGTTCAAAAAAAAAAAAAACAGTTAGGATCTCATATTGTGTTTGAATGCTTTCCATTTTATTTTTGGGTATGTGTTTAATTTTTTTTCATCTACATGAAAAATGAGCCATCTATCCCCTTTTTAAGAACGTTTATAACTTTAAAACTTATGTTCACTAATTCAGCTTGTTAACTACTTATCCGTAAGGCATGTTGATTGGGATACATAAGGTAATTGGAATTTTACAATCTTCCTGTCGTTGTGAGAGAGGCATGAATCTCTATAAAGCATTTGTGCTATTGAAGCATGGATGCTGAAGCTCACATCATGTACATGTCCATCTAGCCGGGGACTAACCACTCATGTGGGGACAACCAGGTTCTCAAAATGCGGATTGGCGATAACGGCTATACAGCCCCCACCAATTACAATGCTTTGCCATCAGCTCCACTTATAATTTGTTTACGTGGGGGGACGTTTGGTCAAAGATTACTGTCTCTAGCTAGCAGCTAGCAGCTAGCAGCTATCACCTATCTAGCAACCGAAAAAAGGAAATTTATATGGTAATGGTTATCCATTCAGGTCAAGGCTAGGCCCTACTCATACTTAATAGAACCCTACTTCTCTACTTCCTACTCGAATGTGGTCACTGGTATTGGTATAGATGAGGCACGCTCTCTTCACTTATCACATTTAAAGGAATTTATATCCTCCAGTACATAGATACCCAAATTTCATTTCACTCGGGGCTTCTTCTTCAAATGACATTGCCTTGAAGAACCTAATTGTTGATACTTGATACATAGTGAGTTTACTCTTTGTTGGTTTTGAAAATGAAAAGTTGTACTAAATTGACTTAGAACTCATGGTTGATACTGCTACCTTTCGCCTCGTCTCTTTTTCTTCTCTATTTCAAGTCTCTTGTCCTCCATTGTATTTTTAGGTATTATGACCTGCAAGTGGCACACCAACAATCATATGCTTTTGGTTGAGCCTAAACAAGATTTGCTGTGTCTATTTCATTACAAACTTATGGTCTTGAGCTTCTTAGAAATTGCAAAAGAAGGTTTGTTGTAATGTAGCTCCATATGAACCATAAATAGAAATAGATATTTTAGGCGCCATAAAATATTGGGCTGCTATAACTATCCAAAAAAACACTCAAAAGTGGGAGGAAAAACGTACGCTTACAACAATAAATGTTTATACATTGTTGTATCGTCATTGCACTTGTGCACTAATTTAGCACAATTTCCTTCATCAACATGTTTGTGTTCCAAGTCTGTATCCATGCTAATTGATTGCTACTGTTTCAGTGTGATTCATGTTCAGTGGATTAGAAATGATTTGGCAATTAAAAACACCGTCCTCTAAGGTTTTAGCTTTCTGCAATCCCAGCAATTTATTGAATTCATACGAAAATGAATCTAGGCTTGATTTTTGTCAGTAGGTGAGGGGGCGTGTCATGACATACCAATCAGATGTGAACACATGGCATCCTGCCTCGGCATATATCTAACATCACTCGGGGGAAGAAGAGTTGTGGTAGTGTCCCTTCGGGGAGTCACGACACTCGGGCGTATTTCACTCAAGCGCATGTGATGTCATTCAGAAGGAAGACGTTCATCGATGACATCATTTGGTAATTAAAATAATTTATTGAAGAAATTAATCTTCCTATTTTGCATAGCGGAATTGAATATTTACCTCATGTCATTGATGTTCAAGTTTGAGTACAAGAAATCCGAATTTTCTGTAGAGAGAATATTCAACAAACCCAACGACCCCAACAAGTACGAATTTGTATCATAGTCTTGCCCTCAATGCTCAACAAGAACACTCAAGAACAACCTCATAAATATGTACTAAATGGAGGTATATGAGACAATAATTTCCTCCCTACATATATGATATCTAAATACACATATGACTTGATGGAAAATCACATACAAGAAAAAATATATATAGACAGGGATTTTTGTCCAATAGAGAAACTGTAAGTAACGTCCTTCCATCAAGAATTTACAACTACTTTGAATTACTCCATGATGGTCACTCTATCTGATAATGGGAATAGTAGGTAGTTGCATTAACGTCAATTACCCAGAAGGATTTGACTAAGTAAATATAATAGGATATATATTAAATATACATAATATTTATTTATTAAAAAGATGATATGGCATGTGGACCATCCTAAGTCTCTAATTAGAGATAGAATCCAACATTAATTAGACATAAAGTTCAACATTCTGCCACTTGACACACATGACACATCAGACAATTTGGGTAACTAACATTTGATACTAAATATGATCATACAATTAAATAACTACATGAACTTTATTGAGAAAAATAATGCACGAGTCAAAGCGGTTGTGCTCTTTTAAATAAACACTCTTTTCCTTGTATTACAATGCATCATCTTCTCATAACTTTATGTGGCATCACTCTTTATGAATGACTTCTTACAAGTCATTCCGAGTCCTATAGTTCTAATGGATTACATACTAATTTCAGTGGATAGTATATCACAAACAATATATTATGTGTACAAAATAGCTAAAGTCTGCATTGATCATGATCAAATATTTACAAATCAAGAAGTCAACCATACAATGAGCCAACTAATCTCATGTTCTCTACATGTTTCAAATACGTCTTAATTGAGAGTCTTTTAATCATAGGATTTGCTAACATCATATCTGTACTAATATGCTCAATAGATACTTCTTGTTCCTTGACTTTCTCTGACAATGAGATAATTTAATGTCAATATGTTTGGTTCAGCTTCCACTTTTATTATTCTTAGAAAAGAAAACAATAGTCGAATTGTCATAGCAAAGTCTTAATGGCTTGGATATCGAATCCACATTCTGGAGTCCTGCGATAAAATTTCTCAAGCATTTTGCATGTGATGTTGCTTCAAAGCACACTATAAACTCTGTTTTCATAGTAGACGATGCAACTATCTTCTGTTTGGCAATTGTCCATGATATAGCACCTTCTGTTAGCATGAAAACATATCCCGAAGTGGATTTTCTAGAATCCGAACAACCAGCAAAATCCGAGTCAGAATATCTAACCATTTCAAGATAGTTTACAAGAATATCTAACCATTTCAAGATAGTTTACATGCTTGTAAGTCAGCATACAATCCTTAGTTCATTGTAAATACCTCAAAACTTTCTTAGTTGCCTTCCAGTGTTCCATTCCTGGATTGCTTTAATACCTTTCAAGCATCCTAACCGCAAATGCAATTTTAAGCCTTACACAAGCGTGTGTATGCATCAAAATGTTAACAATAGATTCATAGAGAATGTTATTCATTTGTTCTTTTTCCAAAGCATTTTTCGGACATTGACTCAAATTGAATTTGTCATTTTTTACAATTGGAGTTGCATTATGTGTGCATTCATTCATTCTGAATTTTTTCAAAACCTTTTCAATGTAGGTTTTATGAGACAAGATCAATTTTCTTTGAGTCATGTCTCTATGAATCTCTATGCCTATGACATAGGAAGTTTCACCCATATCTTTTATCTCAAAGTTTTGTGAAAGAAAATCTTTAGTTTTATGTAACAAATCCAAAGCATTGACTGCAAGTAGAATGTCATCAACATATAAGACTAAGAAAATATATTTGCTCACACTAACCTTAAGGTATATGCAATTATCCACAACATTCTCCTCAAAGTCATATGAGGTAATAACATTATGAAACTTAAGATACCATTGACGGGAAGCCTCTTTTAGTTCATATATGGATTTCCTTAGCTTACAAACCAGGTGACTATCCTCATCAGAACAAAATCCTTCAGGTTGCTTCATGTACACTTCTTTGTCAAGATCCCCATTTAAAAAAGTAATTTGTACATCCATTTGATGTAGCTCTAAATCAAAATGAGCTACTAATGTCATGATAATCTTAAACAAGTCCTTTTTAGAAACTAGAGCGAATGTATTGTGATAGTCAATGTCTTCTCTTTGAGTGAAGCCCTTAGGTCTTATAGACCTATTTACAGCCAACGGCCTTGACTCCCTTAGGTAACTCGACAATTTCTCAAACTTGATTTTTAGCGATGGACTCCGTCTCTTCTTTCATGGCCTCATACCAAAATGTGAAATTTTCTCCACTTATGACATGTGAAAACGAGATAAGATCATTTTTATGTCCAACATCAAAGTCAGACTTCAATAGGTACACGAAGTAATCATCAGAAAAAGCTTATCTTTTTACTCTTGAGGATTTCCTTAGTTCTACAATCTCATCCATATTTTGTTGGTTTGGAGTTGTAAACTCTATGTTGACTTGTTCCTCTTGTGGTGATGGTATTTAAATATCATCTGAATTATTCTGAATGATAACCATCTTATCTTTATTGACGAGTATGGTATCTAAATCCGATGATTCATCCCACTCAATCTTTCGAGGAATACTCCCACTAATGTCAACACCCTCAATAAATTTTGTATTTCTGGTCTCAACAATTTTAGGAGTGTGTGATGGACAATAAAATTTATTACCATGTCTATAAGGGTACGATTTTGCCTTTCAGCCACACCATTTTGGTAAGGTGAACCTGACATAGTATACTAAGCAATAATACCTTCATCCTTAAATATTCATCAAATGGACCAGACTTTTGTCCAAAATCTGTGTACCTTCCATAATATTTTTCACTCATATCTAACCGTACAATTTTAATTTCTTTTTTTAATTGTTTTTCTACTTCCCGTTTGAATATTTTAAAAGTATCAAATGCCTCAAAATTTTCAAACAGAAGGTAGAAATACATAAATCATGTATGATCATCAATGAATGAGATTAAGTATCTTTGACCATTTAAGCAAGGGGTAGAAAATGGTCCACAAATATCAGTGTGTATGATTCCAAGTATTTCTCCACTCTTCTTGGCACCTTTACAGGTCTTGTTGGTTTGCTTTCTCTTTATGCAATCCACAGAAGTATCAAAATCAGAAAAATCAAGAGCTTTTAAATCTTTTAATTCTTTTCATGGCGATATGTCCTAATCTCCCGTGCCACAACATAGAGAAATTCTCATCAACAATAGTCATTTTAGTGTCAATATCATCATGCAAGGTTAGGAGACTATGTTCAAAAACAAGATTCAAATTTAATTTGTACAAACTATCAACTAAGGTCTCATAGCCAACCAAAATAGAATTTTTTAACAAACGAAGGTCCAAACCAACAAAGCTGAATTCAAATCCTAAAGGTACTAATTTAGAAACATAAATTAAGTTCGTAGAAAATGAAGGAACATAAAGAGTATTTTCAAGATCCAAAACAAATCTAAAAGTTCCAACAGCCTCTACGTGCGAACGCATCTCATTTCCTGAATAGATGTCATGTTCACTTTCCATCATTTTCCTTAGGCTGAGGAAGCCCTGCACGATATTGACAACATGAATTGTAGTACCCGAATCAATCCACCAAGTATTTTGATTAGAATCAATTAAATTGGATTATAACACACAAGAGATATGAGATTACTTTTCTTCTTAAGTCACTTCTTATATTGCAGGCAATCTTTCTTGAAGTGTCCCTTCTTTTTGCAAAAGATGTAAGCATCCTTATGACCATGTTTCTTGAAAGACCCTCGGTCATCTTTCTTCCATTTAGAACACTTTTGTCTTTTTTACCTTGTCGACTTTTATGAGTGACCAGATAGGCACTCTCCAAATTTTCATGCTAAAGCCTCTCGTCTTCTTGAACATAGTCAGAATTTCATTGATGAACGATTTTTTCTTGTGTGTTATAAGAGATCTTGAATGGTCCAAATTCTGCAGGGAGAAAATTAAGTATGAACTTAACAAGGAATGACTCAAAGATCTCAATCTTAAGGGACTTAAGTTGAGCTGCAATGTCCCTCATTTCTACAATATGTTCACACACAATCCTAGATTTGTTATGTTTTATGCTTGATAACCTGTTCACCAGGTCACTGGCAAAGGCTTTATCTGAACTGATAAATTGTTCGTCAATGACCTTCATGTAGTCCTTCACTTTATCGCATTTTGAAATAGAATTTCTGATGCTTTTGCTCACATGTGACTTGTTGAGCATCAAATTTAAGAGATTACATCGCTCCCACCACTCACAGTCACTATTTTCAGTTAGTGAACTTAACTAAATGGGTACTGGAGGTTCTTCAATGCGAAGTGCTAAATTCAAGTCCATTCACCCTAATGTCAAGAGAATTTTGTCCTTCCAATCTGAAAAATTTTCACCACTTAACGATGGAATGTTAGACAACTCATTAAATAAAGAGGTAGCAACAACTGCAATAACCAAGAATATAATAAGCACTTTGAAACAATAACTGTAAAATTCAATAAAGCAAATCTAAATCTTCTTGTGGGTCGAGGTCATAAATTGTACAAGATTTGATTATTATTCTTTATAATAAGACTAACGAATTAAGATACTAAGGAACAAATGATTCCAAACCTGTGGGTATCAGGTATCCAAAATCCTTAATAACTCATTCAATATCTTATTCCAATTAAGCAGTATAAAATAAATACTTCCCTGTGGGGTCGAGTAATTATCTATAGCAACTTAATCGCAATATGGAGATATTAAACATATATTTAATATGATCAAACTAAATGTTGACTGTTCACTAATATAACTCAAGATGTTGTGGCTATTCTTATGTTAATATGATATCTCCATGTGACATAGTTCATGATATAAATAAATTTTTTATGTCAAATAATTCCTTAAAAATACTTCTGTCTAGCATGCATATACCATAACCAAACATAATTTAAAAACATGCTAATATTATTGAATAATTATCAGAAGTAAAATCATGTGTATAAGCCATGAAAACATGACCGTGAATAATTCTTACATTTAAAGCAAGTGATTTTTCAAAGCATATGTAATGTATAATATTAACCAAAAATAGTCATTTCATGAAAGTAATGCCATTGTTCATGATGATAACATGTCATTGTTTTGAAGACTTTAACCTAGATTCTTGACATTCTGTGCTTTTGCCGTGAGTACCTATGATTCATATAAGCCTCTTATTCTTGTTCTTTCATCGCCTCCAAATTTACTCAGATTTGATGGAATAAAATACTCCAATAAGGGTTAGAGTCTTTTCAATACCGACGACATATTTTATTCACCTAGAAGTAGGTCTACCATATAGACCCTAGGAAAGATCATAGGCTGTCCATCTCTTCTATATCAGCATGATGACAGTTGGATTCTAAAAATTTTTTAGATTGGTTAAACATTTTGAAGTTTTATATGATCACATTAAAACCAAATCAATATAATAAATTAAGTGGTTCAAAAAATCTAAAAATTAATTCAGATAAATCAAATATGGGCTATACATGTGAATTACTGTAGACTTAAAATTAGAACTAAAAAAATTACCACTGTGAAAACATAATCTAATGGCTTTAATTTGATTGAACATCTCCTTCATATCGCAATAAATTTAATTTTAAAAAAAAATATTAATCTCTTCGATAAAATATTGATTAATTGTATAACCACATACTTGAGCCAAATACTTAATAGATATAAATAAAATTCACTATCCTGACCAAAACTTTTGTGTTGAGGACTGATTTTTTTTTTAATGTAATCAACCAAAAACTTTTTGTGTGCACAAAATAAAACAAAATTTCTTCAATCATTAAATTCTGTTTCAAGAAAAGGCACAAGTCCCAACATTCAAGCCTATGTAGTTGTTCTTTTATTATTTTAATGTTTCTTGTGTGGACTTAATGTTTTAAGAAGGCATGTTTCATGAGACAAAATATCTAAACAAATATTAGACATCAAACATACGGCAGAAGGATCGTAAACAAAATATGATTTCTCATAATCATAATAACTTAACCAAAATGGACAGAATGATGGCTTTTGATGGTTCAAGCCCAAAAGGCCCAAAATCATATCGAAGTCCAACTGCAATTAAAAGCTCAAACCCATGAAGACCCAGCAGGCCAATTCAGATCCAAACCCGATCAAGTTCACCAGGGAGCTATCTCAGCTTAGCTATAAGACCCAGAAGAGCACCCATGACCCCTCACCCCCTTACTCACATTAGAAGCAGTCAAAGGGAGACTCGGTCTTGTGGGGAGCTCCTTAACGGTCACACCCGTTGAGAAGAATCTGCAAATCCCACTAGAATAGCTCAGTATGGCCACTTAGTAGCTCCATTCAGTTGAGGGCTTAATATAAAATGTAAGTTCCATCAACACTTGGGGGGCATCACACTCAACACAGCTTAAAACTCCTCTTCTGCTCCCATTTGTAATCTCTCTGCCATTCCAGAGTGGACGTAGGTCGTATTGGCCGAACCACTATAAATTCTCTCTCTCTACTTTAATTACTGCATTAATCTCCAAATTACTTGACTAGTGGTGTGCAAAGTCGATTTTGTGCATCATCAGTTTGGCGCCGTCTGTGGGAAACCGACAAAATTCTCACCCTTTGATAATTTCTCCAGTGAATCACTGGCGATCACTACCAGGTCGATGAATCAACATGAGGACAATCCACCACGAGAGGAGGAGGTCGCTCCTCCACCAACCAATCCCGTCCCAAGTGCACAGCAGATGCTAGAGACCATGCAGGAGCTTGTAGCCCAGAACCAGAAAATCCTCCAAATAATGCTTGCTAGGCAAGGAGGAACACTACTTGAAACTCAAGTAGGAGGAGTTCCACACCTTGAGCGTCAAAGAGCTCCCCATGTGGGCCTACCCCATCATGGCGCCGCATTAGGAGCCCCTCTGGGCGCCCACCATGGGGGAGCTCCCTACACCCATCATGGCGCCACCTTAGGAGCTCCTCTTGGCGCACATCATGGGGGAGCTCCCTACGAGGGATCTCCTCCTCCAGCTCGTGCACCTCACGGTGAAGACCCTCTTCCCCAAGAGGACGAGGATGGAAACCAGAGCATGGATCATGGGAGCCATTTCCATGACAATTCTAAGGGAGCCCCCAATCAGTGGGATGAAAAATTATAAAATCAGCTAGGTGACGTCTTCAATGCCATGAAGGTGCAAGGACCTAAGACTATGGACTTCCTAGTTAAGCGAACTGGCACGCCTTTCAAACTTAACGTGGTGAATTACCCCCTCCCTCAAAAGTTTAAAATGGCATTCGTGAAAACCTTTGACAGAACGAAGGACCCACTAGATCACCTCAAAACTTACAAAACCTTAATGCAGCTGCACAAACGTCCCCGACGAAATCATGTGCAAAGCGTTCCCAACCATTGCCGAACTGAGCCGATCCTTTGTGACACAATTCATTGGTGGACGCCGCCAACAGAAGTCTGTCACCCACCTGTTTAACATAAAGTAGGACCGAGACGAGAGCCTGGAGAACTACTTCACTCGTTTTAACGAGGAGATCCTCCAAGTTGAGGAGCCCGATCTAAAAAATATACGAATGCTGAGGACTCAACAGAGGCGGAGAACAACAAGGTTTCCACCTCGTCCAGCGTGGAGATGACTAATTAGGACAACCAGATGCCTGACGAGGACCTCCAGGCTCCCAGGCCATCATGTCAAGTGCCCAGACCTCATCAAGCACCCATGCCTGGCGCCCAAGCCTCTCCTGGCGCCCAGCATGACACCAAAGCACCCATGTCTAGCGCCCAAGCCTCTCCTGGCGTCCAAGCACCCATGCCTGGCGCCCAGCATGGCACCTAGGCACCTCCTGGCGCCAAGCTTGGCACCCAAACCTCTCCTAGCGCCCAAGCACCCATGCCTGGTGCCCAGCTTGGTGCTCCGCCCTGGATCCCCGACTCTTGCAGAGCCCTCATCTCTGTCCCTCTGGAACCTTTATGTGGATGGCTTGGGCGCCCCACACAAGGAAGCCCACCATGAGGGACCTTCACCTCCTCCTCCAGCTCCTGCTCCTCGTGGTGGAGACCCTCATTTTCAAGAGGATGATGGTAAAAACCAAAACATGAGCACGTGAGCCATTCCAAAGGAGCTCCCCACCATTGGGACGAAAAAAATAAAAGAGGTGCAAAATCAACTGGGTAACGTCCTTAACCCCATGAAGGTCTAAGGATCCGAGACAATGGACTATCTTGATTTACGAACCGACACACCCTTCGTACCTAACGTGGCAAACTATCCGCTTCCTCAAAAGTTCAAAAACATATGAATGTTGAGGATATCAACAGGTCCAGGCGAGTTGAATCATCTCAGAGATCGCCAAGAGCTTGACTTGTCTCTGCACTGTTCTCAAACAAGCAGCCTACATATATGCACTGCTCTTAAGCATGCAGCCTATCTCTGCACTGTTCTCAAACAGATAGTCTACCTCTGCACTGTTCTCAAATAAGCAGTCTACCTCTGCACTGTTCTCAAACAGGCAGCTTACATCTCTGCACTGCTCTTAAGCAGACAGTCTATCTCTGCACTGTTTTCAAACAGGCAGTCTACCTCTGCACTATTCTCAAACAGGCAGCCTACATCTCTACACTGCTCTTAAGCAGACAGTCTATCTCTACACTGTTCTCAAATAGGCAGTCTACCTTTGCACTGTTCTCAAACAAGCAATCTGTCTCTGCACTGTTTTCAAACAGGCAGTCTACCTCTGCACTGTTTTCAAACAGGCAGCCTACATCTCTGCACTGCTCTAAAGTAGGCAGTCTATCTCTGCACTGCTCTCAAACAGGCAGCCTATCTCTACACTGTTCTCAAACATGCAGTTTACCTCTACACTGTTCTCAAACAGGCAGTCTACATCTGCACTGTTCTCAAACAGGCATCCCACATAACCAGCTTAGCGGCTCTCTCGCGGGTCGCCAAAAGCTTGGCCTCTGCTCTGTTCTCAAACATGCAGCCTATATCTCAAGTTTAAGGACTCTCTCATGGGTCACTGAAAACTCAGTCTCAAGAGGTGAAGCTCACTCAAGAGCAATCCTCAAGCTGTCTTTGCTCTCGTGCAACCAACCTACCTCTCTCCAGGTAATTATGTAAAAATTTTAATGTTTGAAATAACATTGTTTTTGACATTTCTAGGCAGAACCTTGAAATTCAGGTCGGGGACTGCCATTAGATTGAATGTTAACAATCAGGTCTCATCCATTCGGCGTCGCCTGCTCATTGCCGCTGCACCTCTGCACTTAATAACTAGCACAAGGCTTGCCTGCACTTGTCCTCGAATAGCGCCCCACTATCACGATCAGCAGAATGCCTCTCGAGCAGTGCTTCACCCAAGATGCCCAGCGCAGAACAATACAATGCTCACCCAAGCGGCCTTGCACAGCGGGATGCTCGACCAGCAGGTTTGCGCGCACAACAGCGCCTAGATAGGCGCCCAGCACCAAAGCAGTCTGCTCAGCACCCAGCACCAAAGTAGTCTGCTCAGTGCCCAGCACCAAAAGAGCGCCCAAAACTTTGCTCGCCCACTACGCAACTAGCAAAGTGGCGCCCAGCTAGCTTCCTTGGGCGCCCAGACTCCATCTGGTGCCCAGAAAGGCACCCAGCTAGCCTCCTTAGACGCCCAGACCCCCTCTGGTGCTCAGAATGGTGTTCAGCAAGCTCCGTCAGGCGCCCAGCCAACTCCCACTGGCGCCTAGGCCATCTCAGGCGCCCAAAATTGGCTCCCAGGACAGGTCTCCTCCGCAGGCGCCCATGCCTCCTCCTCAGGCACCCAGGCCATGCCTCCTCTACAGGCACCCAAGTCTCCTCCTCAGGCGTCCAGGTCTTCTGAGGTGCACAAGCTCTCCTAAGTACCCCAAAAATACTCAGAAGGATCTATGCTCGGCGTCCATCACCACCACAACAAGTTCGCCCAGAACAGCGCCTGCTCGCCCAAGGCACCCAAGGGAGCCCCAGGCTCGCCCAAGGCAGCCCCAGGCACGCCCAAGCCAGCCCCGCCTTAACCAGAGACCCCTCACCATCACCATCAAGGTGCCCAAGGCAGCCTCATCTCGCCCAAGGTAGCCCCAAGCTCGCCTAAGACACCCAAGGAAGCCCCAGGCTCGCCCAAATAGGCCAAACCAGCACCCTAAGGAGAACCAGACCCCTTCTGCTCGTCCAAAGGGGCACTAGACCCCTTCTGCTCGTCCAAAGGGGCACCAGACCCCCTCTGCTCGCCCAAGGTGCTCCAAATAGGGTGTATAATATATCAAATTGAAGCTCTCGACGAGCCCTACAAGACACACAACTTTAGCTGTGATTGATGCTGTGAAAAGTCCAAAAAAGGTCCAGAAACAGGTGTTTTGGCCCTTTGAAGTTTGAAAAAAAAAAAGTCCAAGCACAAATGCAAAGACTTGAGGTGTTCAGTGAAGCCAAAATAATGCCTTGGAAGAGAGGAGTTATCTAGCGGAGGAAATCTACACCACCAAGAGCTCGAGACTTAAGAAAATGTCCCCTTCTCCAAGTTGCCTAGGACATGGGGCATTGGGGGGCAAATGATGGGTCAAGCCCAAAAGGCCCAAAATCATATCGAAGCCCAACTGCAATTAAAGGCTCAAACCCATGAAGACCCAGCAGGCCAATTGAGATCCAAGCTCAATCAAGTTCACCAGGGAGCTACCTCAGCTTAGCTATAAGACCCAGAAGAGCACCCATGACCCCTCACCCCCTTACTCACATTAGAAGCAGTCAAAGGGAGACCCGGTCTTGTGGGGAGCTCCTTAACGGTCACACCCGTTGAGAAGAATCCGCAAATCCCACTAGAATAGCTCAGTATGACCACTTAGTAGCTCCATTCAGTTGAGGGCTTAATATAAAATGTAAGCCCCACCAACACTTGGGGGGCATCACACTCAACAAAGCTTAAAACTCCTCTTCCTCTCCTATTTGTAATCTCTCTGTCCATATTACTCACCGAAATCAATAAAATACCGGCAACCCACTGTCATTCCAGAGTGGACGTAGGTCGTATTGGCCGAACCACTATAAATTCTCTCTCTCTACTTTAATTACTACATTAATCTCCAAATTACTTGACTAGTGGTGTGCAAAGTCGATTTTGTGCATCATCAACTTTGATACTAATTGAAAGATTTTATTGAAGAATTTAATCTTTCTATTTTGCATAGCAGAATTAAATACTTACCTCCTATCATTGATGTTCAAGTTTGAGTATAAGAAATCCGAATTCTTTATAGAGAGAATAATCAACAAATCCAACGATGCCAACAAGCACAAATCCGTATCACAGTCTTGACATCAATGCTCAAGAAGAACACTCAAGAACCACCTCACAAATATGTATTGAATAGAGGTATATGAGACAAGAGTTTCCTACTTACATATATAATATTTGAATACACATATGACTTGATGGAAAATCACAGACATGAAAATATATATATATGCAGAGACCCTTATCCAATAGAGAAACTGTAAGTAACGTTCTTCCATCAAGGAGTTACAATTGCTTTGAACTGCTCTATGATGGTCACTCCATCTGATGATGGAATTAGTGGGTAATTACCTTAACGTCAGTTATCCAGAAGGATTTGACTCAGTAAATATAATATGATATATATTAAATATATATAATATTTATTTATTAAAAAGATGATATGGCATATGGGTCATGTTAAGTTTCTAATTAGAGATAGAGTTTAATATTAATTAAACATAAAATCTAACAAGGTTTGGTACTCCGAGAAAGCATTGGGAATGTCTACTTGATAACAAATGAGGAACACGATTTACAAAGATCTGTATTCAACTGTTAGTAGAGGAGGCATGATGACATATTGTGGCCAATCATGGAGAAGTCCTTCAAGCTAGTACAACTGATGATGTATGTCCTTTATGAGCATACAACAAATAATTAATGCATGGAGGAGAATAAAGACGAAACGTTTACTCTTCGGCGCATGAGATGAAGTCGGGCATTTATTACCATAGGATAGGGCTTCTTGCTCCTTGGTTTGCAACAAGATCCCTGACGCCGAAGGATTAATGCCACCAATGCGCGTCTTGTGAAGCACACATAGAAGGATAAATAATCAAGGTCAAAAGAAAATTTTGGCTCGATACTCTATCATTTGATGAGGTCTTTAAAACATCCTTGATGTCAAAGACAATAACCAATTAGGAAGCCTCCTGCCAAACAGGATGGTACAAGGTTTTCTCGAGAGAGATGCCCATTTGTTAAGAAGGTATAAATAAGTTTTTTAGTCGAAGGAGTGAGGTACGCTCAGCATTTCAACCCTAACACTGAATATTGTCTCATTCTCTCGTCAAAAAATTGACTTAAGCATTGGAGGAGAATTAGCAGACACATCTTTGACTTCCTTTCTAACTCTTTCTCAGTGAGCCTTAGGCTTATAATCATCATCCTACGGCAAGGCTACCCTCCAGTGCAAACAGGGTGCTACTATCTCATTATTATGCTGGAAATCATCCGCACATTAGCCTTTTGCAAACAAAAGTAAGATTATTTTTTTATTTCGTGTACTTGTTGGTGGGACAAGTAGGCAAACTGGACTTTAAGGTTAAGAAACCAACAAATTATTGTTTAGCCTAGAGGGTTGGCGGTATTAACTTCATTCTGTGAAGTCTCTGGTCTGGCATGCCAATTAGTATCAATAATAAACTGTAACAGGTGTAACATTTCCCGTCAAGATTGTAAGTTACAGTTATGCTCCGTTTGATAGGAAGGATGAAAAATAGGAAGGATGGAAAGTAGGAAGGATACACTTTCTATCCTTCAAGGAAGGAAAGTAGGAATGATTCACTTTCCTTCCGTTGTGTTTGGTTGGATAGATGGAAAACAAAAATGACTAATTTTTTTTTTTTTTTGTGTTAACTAAGATTTGAGGTAACAATTGAGTCGTATCGCGTTAGATTCGTATTGAGTCATTACGGTTTTGTGTCGAACATTAGTCACACTTAACTCAACTCATTTAACTAATTATGTCATGTCGAGTTACGAGTTGACATGTTTATTTTCGTGTCGCGTTCGTGTTCGAGTTAATCAAATTCGTGTCGAGTTCGAATCGTGC
>JAHQCQ010006025.1:0-16306 GCA_023539305.1 Ilex asprella | reverse complement strand
ACTATTAAAAGCAAACAACATATAAAAAAACTATTTTTTTTAAAAAAAACTATTTTTTTTTAAAAAAACTATTTTTTTTAAAAAATATATTTTTTTATTTTAAATTATTTTTTTATTTTTAAATTACTTTAACTCTCCGGCAACGACTGTAAAACCCGAGTAAATTAAAACTTTTAAGAATACAGGGCAAAACGGTAATTTGTCACAACAGTTCAGGTTGTAAACCTGAACTTTTCTAGAGCTTGGATGACAAAACGGACTTCACCGTTGGATTCGTCTCGCGAAATCTAGTGACTATTTTAAATTTCATCGAATTCCGAGATAGTCAGATTTTTTACGTTTTACGAGGCAGTCAGGCCGCAGGAGACCCAAATACGAAATTTTTAGAAAAAATATGAGATTTTTAAAATAAATAAATTTAAGACAAATTAAAAATATTTTGAACTTGAACCGGAGCGAAATTTAATCGTTTCGGGATGAAAACGGACCCGAAATAAAAAGGGACGTGTGGCGCAATAAGGGCCAAGTGTTCTAAAATTATAAATAGGGGAAAATCAGAATTTTTCCCCATTTTGTTCAGCCGGTTTCAGCCGATAGAGAGGAGAGGAAAAAGAGAAGAAATCTCAAACTTCTCTTTACGATCTACGGAGTTAGAGAACTCGGATCCACCCGGGCCAAGAAGCAAAATCGATCTCCTCGACAAGGCTACGCGTGCACTCAAAAAAGGAGGGTTTTCACCGAAGGTGAGAAAACCAAAAATTTGGGGGAGATTGGAGTGGAGCTTGGGTTGACTTTTTGGGACTCCTACGGTTGCTCCCTCACGCTACAAGAGGTAGGGAATCTTCCTACTTGGGTGGTATTCACAACCTAGAATGTTAAATGAAATGGGTAGGTTGATAGATATCTATATCACTTGCCTATTGAAATGAAATGAAATGGGTATTGAAATTAGGTAGAATACTTTCTATCTTGAATTGGGTATGTAGAAATTGCTAAATGTGATTTCTTGAATTGTGTGAAATTATGGGCATATTATGTGTCATAAAATGCCTTGATTTGAAAGTATGCTATTTCCTTACTATGAGATAACATGTTTGGATATGAGTTTTGAATTAAATGTTGGTAAATGCATGCTCGTTTATGAGTTATGAGAATTATATGCTTAATGATATAATTTGTCATAGATTGTATGAAGTGGGCTTGAAAGGATTCATATGGCATACATTGTATATTAAACATGGTAATAGAGTTGCAATGAGTCACTACATTGCATATGCATGGGAACATTGCATAAAATGGGTGGTTGTGCATGGAAGTAGTCATACACCACATGGGTGGATGACGAGTGGGCTCGAGTAAGCTAAGTCGATAACTTGGCTGATTCGCACGGTGTATATTGGTTGAGGGTCGGGGTTAGCAAGAAGGGCTAGAAGATCCCTCGGGTGTGAGGCCCGGTGATTGGATACGCACTTCCGTTGGTATTAGTCCATAAAGTGTGTCGGTGTACGCGGGACCGTTGGTGGAAGTCCATAAATCCCGTGTCGGTTGGGTACCGTTGGTGTAAGTCCATAAACACTCACCCCATAAAAGACCCCGGATTGAAAATGTCATTTGATGTGTAACATAAATGACGGATTGATACACATGGGATATTGCATGTGTAGGAGAGCCAGGAAGGGCTCGGGATCAAGGATGACGGTCAATTGTATGATTGTAACTTGCATTGTCGAAGGGTTAGGAAAGGCCCGAGTTGGTCATCGGGAGTGAGTCTCATTTCATTCCATACCACTGCATTGTAATTTTTCAACATTGATGGCATATATATGTTTGGAATATGTGAATGGTGGATTGATTGCATGTGAACATTTCATGTGCATTTGGGTTGGAGAGTAGCTTATTTAGGAAGTTCTCTATTTAGCGTTGCTCACCCTTTATGGGAAAATATTTTCGGTGTGGGGTTCGTGCCGGTGGATGGCTCACACTTTGAGCCTCAAGGATGATGAAGCCGGAATGTGGCTCATTTTGACAAAAGTTGTAAAGTTAAAATGAATGTTTATCTTGGAATGTAATTAAATGTTGTTGCATTCAAATGTTGTAATAGATTTTGTGTAATCTATGTGGAATACCCAAATACATATTATGTACTTTTGGGTTGGTTTTTGCAAGGTTTCGAATGAATTGGAAACGAAAAACAGGAGAAAAGGTAAAAATCTGGGTAGACTATACCGGTACTGCGTACTGGTACGGTTGCGTACCGGTACACTTTGGTCCAGAGAGTTCGACGTACCGGTACTGTTGTGTACCGGTATGGCGTATCAGTACAGTTGTATACCGGTACTGTGTACCGGTACTGCCGAAAGATGCTGAATTTTTATATTTGTTTCCCATGCTTTTCGATCTTGTCTTCCTTGATTCAAGGGATGGAAATGGACTAAAAATGAAGTATTTTTAGGTACCTAACACCTCGGATGAATTAAATGACAAAAAGAACACGAAATTCACACGTGCATTAAAGTCCCAATTAAGGGGATTTGTTTGGACTTAAAGTCCTGAATTGAGAAAAGAACTTTTATTTTTGCAGGTTGACGGGTGGTCAACGTTTTAAAAAGGACCCCAGGATTTTGGGGTGTCACTGCTTGGTATCAGAGTTTAGGTACACGAATTACCTAGGGCTTGATGGGAATTGGGTCTAAACCATTGCATTTCATGTTATGTGCTTTACTTGCTACATGTTGGTATTTGTTATACGATTTATATACATGATAAAATGTGTATGGAAGTGAACACACTGGGGTTAGAAAACGTAACCTTGGGTGTGGGAAAAAGGGTGAACGGATGGTTTATGGTACGAAGGTCTACTAGTGGGTGACATGTGCCTTACTAGTGAGACAATGAGAAAATTCTCAAAGTTTGCACTTGATCCCCAATTTGGGATACTAAGTTAGTGTTTTCTTGTCATTTGACATGTGTGTAGATGGCAAGTAGAGGAAGAGGATACCGAGGCGGTGGGAGGAATAATAATCAACCACCACCGGCCTTTGATCAACAAGCGTTTAATGAGACTATAGGCGTGATGGCGGCCACTGTTGCACAAGCTAGCGCCAATGCCAATCAGGGAGGCACGAGTAACCTCCAACACTTCAAGGCACACAAGCCTCTAGTTTTCACGGGAGGGGCGGATCCAATGGTGGCCAACCATTGGTTCCGGCAAGTAAACAAGATCTTAAGGGCTATGGAGAGATCACCTTAGATGCCTCTAAGATAAGACTAGCGACATTCCAGCTAGAAGGAGAAGCCCAAGTATGGTGGGATTGGGTGATGGAATCCAAGAACTTGGAGACCATGACATGGGGAGAGTTCCAGGAGCTCTTCATGAGCAAGTATTTTTCGGCGACCATTTGACATACGAAGGCCCGGGAATTCTTAGAATTGAAACAGGGCACGATGACGGTGATGGAATACGTGACTAGGTTCACAGAACTAGCCCATTTTGCTGATGATTACGTGGCAACCGACCTGGCCAAAGTGAGAAAGTTTGAGAATGGCTTGAAATTGTCCATCCGAGGAAAGATTGTGGGCCTCCGCCTACAAGACTTAGATACAATGGTCGAAACAATGATGGCCATTGAGAGAGAAGTGGAAGACGCTCGAAGCATCCGGGAGGCGGGTTCTAAGGACAAGAAGAAAGAGGGCCAATCCTCTTCTTCTAGTTCGGGGAAGAAGTAGAGGACTTCTACTCCACAGGGACAGGGTCGCGGTCATCAAGGCCAAGGCCAAGATCGATTTTCCCAAGGTGGGGGCAACTTCGGGACTACCTACCAGGTAGGCTAGATGACTTATTTTCGCTGTCGCCAGCCGGGTCACATAAAGCGGGATTGCCCTCAGAGGCAGGGATCCCAGGGTTACGAGACACCTTAATCCCTATCTTCGATGGGACATCACAAACGCATTATATTCCTCCCTACCCCACTATGGGCCAGGAAAATCAGTACCAGTTCCAGGGTGCTACTCAGACTCCTACCATTTTTTGAGCAGGGACTTCGTAATCAGGCCAGATAGGCCAGGGCATGGGTCGAGGCCGAGGACAGGGCTTACAGGCCAGAACTTCGGGGACTCATGGGTGTGTTTACGCCATGGTGCCACAAACTAAGCCAGTAGATCAGTCGGTGATACAGGCTACATTTCTACTTTCTCGCTTATGGGCTAAAGTATTGTTTGATAGTGGGGCATCACATTCATTCATATCTACATCATGTATTGGAGATTTGGGCTTAGAGGTGGATACCTTGGAAGAGCCATTGCATGTAAGTTCTCCTCTAGGAGCTAGAATAAGGGTTGTTCTCCAAACCTTGAGAGATCATAAATTGTACGCCAAGTTCAGTAAGTGTGAATTTTTGTTGAATGAAGTGAAATTGTTGGGACACGTAGTGTCAGCTTCGGGTGTATCCGTGGACCGGAAAAGGTTGAAGCAGTGATGAATTGGGAAAGACCAAAGTCAATCTTTGAGATACGTAGTTTCTTGGGATTAGCAGGGTACTATCAGAGGTTTATTGAAGACTTCTCTCGACTGGCTGGACCTATGACGAGATTAACCTGGAAGGAGGTCAAGTTTGAGTGGAATGATTCTTGTGAGAAGGCATTCCAGGAGTTAAAGAAGAGGTTGACCTCAACTCCTATTTTGACATTCTTGGAAAGGGGGCAATTGTATACAGTTTACTATGATGCATCCATAGACGGACTTGGTTATGTTTTGATGCAGTTTGGGAGGGTGGTGGCTAACGGTTCTCGGCAGTTAAAGAACCACGAGAAGAACTACCCTACGCGTGATTTGGAGTTGGCGGCCATTGTCTTTGCCTTGAAGGCTTGGCGCCACTATTTGTATGGCGAGAAGTTTGAGGTGTTTTCGGACCACAAGAGTCTGAAATACATTTTTACTCAACGGGACCTCAATATGAGGCAACGCAGGTGGATGGAGCTTTTGGAGGATTATGATTTCACTCTGCATTACCATCCCGGTAAGGCAAATTTGGTGGCAGATGCACTTAGTCGGAAGTCACGGGGAGTTTTAGCTAGCATAGTTTCCCGGGAATGGCTTATACTCGAGACTGTGGGACAGTTCGGGCTACATTACAGGGGTCAGGCTCAGGGCACTTTGGAGAATTTGGTGGCTATACCTTCCCTACTGAGCAGGGTGATTGAGTCCCAGAGTTTGGACACGGAGTTATTGTCTATTAGGGACCGAGTACAGGCAGGTACGGGTGACGAGGGCTGGGCCATTCACTCAGATGGTGGTCTTCAGTATCGAGAAAGGGTTGTGGTTCCTCGGTTGGCGGATCTGAGAGAGAAGATCGTTAGGGAGTTTCATTGCTCTCGTTTTGCGGTTCATCCAGGTGGCACAAAGATGTACTATGATCTTCGTCGCCAGTATTATTGGAGTGGGATGAAGAAACACGTGGGAGACTTTGTCAGTAGATGTCTCACGTGTCAGCAAGTCAAGGCCGAGCACTAGAGACCAGCAGGGTTGCTCCAGCCTCTAGAGGTGGCTGAGTGGAAGTAGAAGCATATCACGATGGACTTTGTGACCCACTTGCCACGGATATTATGGGAACATGACGCGGTGTGGGTGATAGTGGATCGGCTCACTAAGTAGTCTCACTTTTTGGCGGTGCATATGACCTTTCCATTGGAGGAATTCTATAAACTATATATACAGGAGATAGTCTGGTTGCATGGGGTGCCCGTGTCTATAGTATCAGATCGGGACCCTAGATTTATGGCTCACTTTTGGGAGAGTTTCCAGCGAGCCATGGGGACACAATTGACGATGAGTACTGCTTTTCATCCCCAGACGAATGGTCAGTCAGAAAGGACCATCCAGACATTAAAAGACAGGCTAAAGGCATCCGTCCTAGATCTCAAGGATAGCTGGAAAGATCACTTACCTTTGGTGGAGTTCGCCTATAATAATAGTTAACAGGCGAGCATACAGATGGCACCCTATGAGGCACTATATGGGAGGCCTTTCTGTTCTCTGATTTGTTGGACGGAGGTTGGAGAGAGACCTTCTATGGGTCCAGATTTGATTAGGGACACTTCAGCGAAGGTGGACCTGATAATGAAGCGTCTTCTGACGGCTCAGAGCCTGCAAAAGAGCTACGCCGACAGACGACGATAACCTCTAGAATTTGAGGTGGGATATCATGTCTTCTTACAAGTGACATCTAAAAGAGGAGTGGTATTTGGGAAGCAAGGGAGCTGTCGCCGAGGTTTATCGGGCCCTTCAAGGTACTCGAGAGGATGGGTACAGTGGCTTACAGGTTGACATTATCGCCAAATTTATCAGGTGTTCACGCGGTATTCCATGTCTCTATGCTCCGGAAGTATACTCTAGATCCGACACATGTGGTGGATTGGGGTGAATTGATGGTTGATGCGGATGGGACCTTCGAGGAGGGACCGGTGCGTATCATGGATAGCCGGGAGCAAGTTTTGCGAGGCAAGACTGTGAGGCTAGTGAAGGTGTTGTGGCAGCACCAAGGAGTGGAGGAGGCAACATGAGAGCGTGAGGACACCATTCGTGCCAATTATTCGTTCTTGTTCGAGGATGGAGGTACATATCTATAATTTTAAATATGTGATTACTTGTTACATATGCATGTATTTAAGTGTGCATGTGTGAATGAATTTCGGGGACGAAATTCTTTTAAGGGGGAAAGAATGTAAAAACCCGAGTTAATTTATACTTTTAAGAATAAAGGGTAAAACGATAATTTATCACAACAGTTCGGGTTGTAAACCTGAACTTTTCTAGAGCTCGGATGACGAAACGGACTTCAATGTTGGATTCGTCGCGCAAAATCTAGTGACTATTTTAAATTTCATCGAATTCCGAGATAGTCGGATTTTTCACGTTTTACGAGGCGCTCGTGCCCTGGGAGACCTAAATACAAAATTTTTGGGAAAAATATGAAACTTTTAAAATAAATAAAGTTAAGACAAATTAAAAATATTTTGAACTTGAATTGCAGCGAAATTTAATCGTTTCGGGATGAAAACAGACCCGAAATAAAAAGGGACGCGTGGCGCAATAAGGGCCAAGTGTTCAAAAATTATAAATAGGGAGAAAATCAGATTTTTCCCCCATTTTTTTCAGCCGGTTTCAGCCGATAGAGAGGAGAGTGAAAAGAGAAGAAATCTCAAACTTCTCTCTACAATCTACGGAGCTAGAGAACTCAGATCCATCCGGGCCAAGAAGCAAAATCGATCTCCTCGAGAAGGGCTACGCGTGCATACCAAAAAGGAGGGTTTTCACCGAAGGTGAGAAAATCGAAAATTTGGGGAAGCTTGGCGAGTGGAGCATGGGTCGACTTTTTGGGACTCCTACGGTTGCTCCCTCACGCTACAAGAGGTGGGGAATCTTCCTACTTGGGTGGTATTCACAACCTAGAATGTTAAATGAAATGGGTATTAAAATTAGGTAGAATACTTTCTATCTTGAATTGGGTATGTAAAAATTGCTAAATGTGATTTCTTGAATTGTGTGAAATTATGGCATGTTATGTGTTATAAAATGCATTGATTTGAAAGTATGTTATTTGCTTACTATGAGATAACATGTTTGGATATAAGTTTTGAATTAAATGTTGACAAATGCATGCTCGTTTATTGACATTATGAGTTATAAGAATTATATGCTTTATGATATAATTTGTCATAAATTATATGAAGTGGGCTTGAAAGGATTCATATGGCATACATTGCATATTGAACATGGTAATAGAGTTGCAATGAGGCACTACATTGCATATGCACGGGAACATTGCATAAAATGGGTGGTTGTCCATGGAAGTAGCCATACACCACATGGGTGGATGACGAGTGGGCTCGAGTAAGCTAAGTCGATAACTTGGCCGAGTCTCACAGTTTATATCGGTTGAGGGTCGGGATTAGCAAGAAGGGCTAGAAGATCCCTCGGGTGTGAGGCCCGGTGATTGGATACGCACTGCCGTTGGTATTAGTCGATAAAGTGTGTCGATGTACGCAGGACCGTTGGTGGAAGTCCATAAATCTCATGTCGGTTGGGTACCGTTGGTGTAAGTCTATAAACACTCACCCCATACAAGACCCCGAATTGAAAATATCATTTGATGTGTAACATAAATGACGGATTGATACACATGGGATATTACATGTGTAGGAAAGCCGGGAAGGGCTGGAGATCAAGGATGACGGTCAATTGTATGATTGCAACTTGCATTGTCGAAGGGTCGGGAAAGGCTCGAGTTGGTCATCGGGAGTGAGTCTTATTTCATTCCATACCATTGCATTGTAATTTTCTAACATTGATGGCATATATATGTTTGAAATATGTGAATGGTGGATTGATTGCATGTGAACATTTCATGTGCATTTGAGTTGGGAAGTAGCCTATTTAGGAAGTTCTCTATTGAGCGTAGCTCACCCTTTATGGAAAAACATTTCAGGTGCGGGGTTCGTGCCGGTGGAAGGCTCATACTTTGAGCCTTAAGGATAAAAAATTCGGAATGTGGCTCATTTTGACAAAAGTTGTAAAGTTAAAATGAATGTTTATCTTGGAATATAATTAAATGTTATTGCATTCAAATGTTGTAATAGATTTTGTGTAATCTATGTGGAATACCCAAATACATATTATGTAGTGTTGGGTTGGTGTTTGCAAGGTTTCGAATGAATTGGAAATGAAAAATGGGAGAAAAGGTAAAAATCTGGGCAGACTGTACCGGTACGATTGTGTATCGGTACACTTTGGTCCAGAGAGTTCGACATACCGGTACTATTGTGTACCGGTACTGCCGAAAGATACTGAATTTTTATATTTGTTTCCCATGCTTTTCGCTCTTGTCATTCTTGATTCAAGGGATGCAAATGGACTAAAAATGAAGTATTTTGAGGTACCTAGCACCTCGGATGAATTAAATGGAAAAAAGAACATGGAATTCACATGTGCATTAAAGTCCCGATTAAGGGGATTTGTTTGGACTTAAAGTCCGAAATTTGGAAAAGAACTTTTATTTCCGCGGGTTGATGGGTGGTCAACGGTTTACAAAGGACCCCCAAATTTTGGGGTGTCACAACGGCACCAAAAACTTGATTCGCAATTTTTAGTGTATCTAAATTATATTATATTATATACCCAAGTATAAGTGGTAAAATTATAGTTTTCTCGGTTTTAAGTCGAAGTATCGATCCCACGTAGAGTTTTCAGTAATTTAGACAATAAAATAAATAAAAACAATAAAGTTGTTTGAAGTAGTGTCTTGTTTGATAGCTTGTGATGTAAGCTTAGTTTAACAAATAGGTTAAAATGAATAAATAAATAAAGTGCTTAGATAAAACAGATTAATGACAGGAATAAAAAAGATGCCCTTCAGTTTAAGGAGCCATAAGTTTCATATTGGTTAATTACTGGAAATGCTACCTCACAACAATTAACTTACATTTAATTGGATAGTCAATCGGTAGGTCTGATGTATGTAAACCAAAATACAACCACTTCTTAGGCTAAGTGGTGGTAATAAATCATAACTGAACAACTTCTTAGGAAAGCTGGTTATATCCACGTCAATTGATTAACCCAAGCAAACCTAGAAGGACAAGTCATTGATGAGGAATACTTGAGTTATTTACTTGATCTCATGATTGTAAGTGCATATATAATAAACCATAACACAACCACTTCTTAGGTTAACTAGTGGTATTATAGCATAACACAACAACTTCTTAGGTTAGCTTGTTATAGATGTGTCAATTAACTAATTCAAGTGTATCAGAAGGCAGAGTCAATTCATGATGAATACTTGAATTACATAATAGGTCATCTGTGATATATATATGCTCATTAAACATCCTCAACATTCGGGTGGAGGACATGCCATACCGGTAGGGATGTCGTGGTTGTTAGATTGTCAATATAGTTATATATAGTAAATAAAGAAAACATAATAACCTAGAAGGACAAGCCATTCATGAGGTTCATTTAGGTTTTATACCACACATCAGTAGAAAATCCTCAACGTTCCGGTGGAGGACAAGTCATACCGGTAAGAACACCGTAGATCTTTAACGGGATGGTCTTATGATACACTGATGACATAATTCTAGGCATAACACCAAAATTACGTACATCACTGTATCATGCATTAAGCATATAATTTATATATAAATAAACATATAATGAAAATTTCTTCATTTTCATAATCTAACCAATATTATACATATGTTTACCCTATTCTGAAGGGTATAAAAGACTACTCACGCTCCATTGCTACATACAAGCAAGGAGTGCGGGTAGTATTCATTACAAGGGAAATTAAAATACAACTTCTTTCACAAGGAACAATTGAAACACAACCACTTTTATTATCATTTAGGACACAAAAATGGAGGTAGTTTAACTATCCAAATAGAAAGATTACAACAGAAATATAAAAATACAAAAGAAGGTAACACACACCGACTTTCTCTTTCTCTTTTCTCTAATGATTTCTCTGTTTGAAGCTTGGAGGACTGGTTGGAGTTTTGGAGGGAGGGGTGAAAGCTCTTGGAATGAAATGAATGTAGAAGGAAGAAAGGCCCCCCATTTATATAGGGGGAAGGTGCACGACCAAGGGGGGTTAGGACCCCTTCACCACCATTCTGAAATGGTGGTGACTTGCAGTGGTGCTAGGTGTCGCCTCCTTGGGCTCCCATGTGCCTTGCTCTGAGTGTGCCAAATGTCGCCTCCTGATTGGTCTAAGTGTTGTGCTTTCATCGTTCCATGTGTCACCTCCTGATTGGTCCAAGTGTCACCTTCTGATTGGTTTAGGTGTCACCTTCTGATTGGTCCAAGTTTCTTTATTTTTACTTTGGTTCTTTGTAGTTTCAAGCTTTGCAAAATTGTCTTGTATTTTCCAGTATTTCTGCATTTGATCCTTTAATTACAAACATAAAATTGGTAATAGCCTAATTTACACGCTAAACTTTAATTGACTTTAACTAATAAGTTTTAATTAGTTTATTTTATTAATTTGAGTACTTAAATTTTTTAAATTTTACACTTCTTAGGGTTAATCACTAATAAGCATAGGCACAACAAACCAACTTAGTCTCCTTCTTTCCCTCTGGGTGTTAAATCCGATCTTGACGCAAATAACAACCAATTTGAATTGGAACTCATTTGGGAACACTTTGAAAGAATTTTGAATCTGAACCTCTTCAAGTTTTCAAGGCCAAAAAATACAATAAGCACCAATAAAAACAATGGAAGGACTAAGTTTAAGAATCGTAGGCTTGATTTGTGGTTAGCTAAATCTGTTTATTGCACTAAAAAATGAATAGACTTTCCAAATTATTTCTGAAGTTTAATTAATTATGACCGGCTCAATTTTTGATGGAATATATAAAATTATGTTTAGCAGGTGTAGATATTCAATAGCATTCTTGAGTTTATGTTGAAAAATAATTTCTAAGAAGTAACAGTAAAAGGAATGTATTGTACGGAAATATGCTCTTAATCATGGTCTAATGGGAAAAAAAAAACTTCTCAATAAGTCAAGGATAATGCAGAAGATGCTTTGAACTGCATCTTTTTGCTTTGGCTCACTTACAATTAGTATATAGATTACCTTGTCCAAGGATCACAAATATCGTTTTGGATTATTGTTTCGAGCTTTCAAAAACAAAAACGTGAAAAAAATATAAAAATAAGTAGAAACACAAATACAATCCATTTATTTATAAAGATAAGCTTAATAATTAACTAATTAAACATATTTATTTGGTTAACATCCATATATACAATATAACATCAAGTTGGAGAAAAAAAAAGGATTTGCGCAAGGCATAAATCACTTGAATTAGTTTCAAACACTTAATTTTCATCAAGAAAATAAATTTTTACATAACATTATTTCAATTTAATATTAAAGTCATTACATAAAAAAATTTTATACACAGAAATACTTAATTCTAAATATTTAACAAACATGGTATATACCATAAAATAATTTGTAGCTATTTAATATACCAATTTGAAAAATAATAATAACATATAAGAATAATTGCAAAAAAGAAAAAATATGTGGGGATTATAACAAGGGTTTTTTGATAAATTATTTTTACTTAGTTATACTGATAATGCGGGGGTAATAAATTAAATTAGTTATACTGATCAGTTGAAAATATAAAACGAAAAAGAAAAAAATATAAAAGGTAGAGAGACGCTGAGTGTCAGTCTCACAACGACATATAAAGAGAGATAAGAGAGAGAAGATAAGTGGAGAACACATGGCACCACCATTCATCAACAATTGATTACGCTAGAACATGAGAGAGAGAGAGAGAGAAGAAGAAGAAGAACATCTACTCAATGACATGACGAAGTTAGCGATAAGAAGACCCAAGTCCCAACAAAGAGGAGCTAAGCCCTAGACCTTCTATATGGCTCATGGGAGTGAAACATACCTAGCTTGTGGGAGTGGATGAAGGCCTAGATTTGCTCAGATCTGGACTCAAGGAGGTAAGCCACTGATTAGTACTTAAAATTAGCTTTTTATAATGCTTTTTTGAGACTAATTGTACTTTGATGGAGTTTAAGTGATGAAATTTCAGGTCCTAAAATGAACAAAGGCTCAAGAACAACAAAAATCACACTTGAGTGTAACACTAATACATTAGGGAACAAAATTGAAGAAGCTTCGAACAAAGCATAAATGTTCGAACGCCAACTCACGTTCGAACGTCCACTTGAACTTTGAGAAGACCAGACTGCTGAGACATGGCGTGTTGCAATCAAGAAGAAAGACCCTGAAGTACTTGAGCACCACGTTCGGACGCCAAATCACGTTCGAACGCCCACTTGAATTGATTGAAGATCAGAGTGATAAGTGCAAAGCACCAAGATGTGCATAAAGTCTTAAAATAGGATTCCACAGAAGACCATAGGACACTTTAATGAAAAGGTCAGACCCCATCTACCATTCGAACGCCCATAACGCAAAAACAATAACAACGTTTGAACGTTCTTCACAGATTGACTGCATAGTGGTTGGATTTTCACTAGGACTTTGGCAGCATACACTATTCCTTCACCCCTTTTTGTCTCCTCTTCCTTGCCTATAAATATTTTTGGGTGAGAAAGGGGTGCTTGGTAGAGAGCTTAATGGAGGCTTAGACTCTCACTCATATAGTTATAGAATTGATTTATAATTGCTTGTATCAAGAGAGATAGTTCATCTTTTGGTTGAGGAAGCAACCCTCCATTTCTTGGTTGAGGAAGCCACCCTCCAAATGTGATTAGCTTTCTTATACTTTTATTGTTTATGTCTTTCACTTCCATTGCTTGAGCTTTTTTCTTTCTTAGAGGAGTGAAACTCTTCCACTTTTCTAGAGTTTTACCAAAGCCGTGAAGGGTGGAATGTGGTTCACTCATTCTTTGGTAAAGATTAGCTCCTTGTACATCTATTCTATTGCTTCTTATATGGATACTTTGGCTACAATCAAATCAAAATTGTATTGGAAGACCAAGAGAAGACCACCTTCACTTGTTCCTAAAGTACCTTCACTTACTGTCGCATGCCTTTTAGGTTATGTAATGCACATGGGACCTTTCAACGTTGCATGATGAGAATTTTTAGTGATATGGTGGAGAAGATTGTTGAGGTGTTTATGGATGACTTCTCGGTCTTTGGGGATTCTTTTAGTAGATGCTTGAAAAATTTGGGAAAAGTTCTTGAGAGATGCGAAGAGAAGAACTTAGTTTTAAATTGGGAGAAGTGTCACTTCATGGTGACACAAGGAATTGTTCTCGGGAACAACGTCTCGATGAAAGGGATCAAAGTTGACAAATCAAAAGTAGAGGCCATCTCCAAGCTCCCCAAATCAAAAGTTGACAAATCGAAGTTGTCGAGGATATCAGGTCGTTTATGGGTCATGCTGGATTTTACTGCCATTTCATTAAAAAGGAGAATAGACCTTATGTAATATATTATGCTTGCAAAACGCTCAATGAAGCTCAAATGAATTACACTACCATAGAAAAAGAGCTATTAGCGGTAGTATTTTCGTTAGATAAATTTCGTTCTTACATCATTGAATCACTGATAGTAGTCTATACTAATTATTATTTTTTAAAGTATTTGTTGCCTAAGCAGGATGTCAAACCGAGACTTATCAGCTGGATCCTCCTACTCTAAGAGTTCAGTATGACAATCAAAGACAATAAAGAAGTGGAGAATGTGGTGGCGAACGATTTATCTCGACTGGTGGTGCAAGAAGCCAATGAGCACATTCCTATTCAACATTTCTTCTTTAATGAGCAATTGTTTTCAATTCATTCTATTTGTCCACGGTATGATCACATCTGTAACTATCTTGCAACAGGACAAATATCATAGCAGTGGAGCCCAAAGGATCGAAGGAGATTCATGGAGGATGTGAAGAACTTTTACTTCAACAACCCATACCTATTCAAACACTGCCCTGGCCAAGTCATGCGGAGATGTGTACAAAAAAAATGAACAGTAGGATGTCCTTGCATTCTGTCATTCAGAGGTATGCGGTGGCCAATTCTTAAGAGCATCTCCAAAAGGCTACCTAAACCCTCCCCTTTAGCTATTTTAGATAGTTTTTCCCTAAAATATGGCTCCAAGAGACTAGCTAAAAGACTATCTAAAATAGATAACCCCATTTTTACTATATTTGTGGGTATATTTTATAGATACATTCAGATTTATCTTTCTTTCATACTTACATTCAGATCTCCAAAAAAATTTTGGTGGGTATATTTTACCCAATCTTTCTTTCATTTATATGTTACCCAATCATGTGGGTATTGGTTTACTTGATGGGTCTTGCCTGATTTGGTACGCGTCGGGTTCGTGTCAATTCGTGTTAATAAAATTATATTTAATTTGACAACAAATAATATAATACTATTTTCAAAATTATAAAATTCTTATTTGTTATCTACAATACTAGTTAAATAATTATTTTTCTATCTACAGTACCCATTAATCATGTTATTAGTCGAACCTTAATTTGACCCATTTATTATTCGTGTCAACGAATCATGTTATTTTTGGGTTCGTGTCGGGTTCGGATCGAGTCAGATTCACGTTCGAGTCAAAAATTGACACCTCTGTTGGTTTACTTGTTAATTTGTTTGTATTGTTGATTATTAGTTTTCTAAATTTTGATGACGTGGCGTAACACGTCATTTGATGTCATCAATATGGTGATGACATGGCGTATTAAATAATATTTTAGATTTTATTATTGAAAGTTAGTAGAAGTGGTTAGTTAAAATGGATATTGTTGTTGGAGTAAGTTTGAAAAAAATGGTTAGTTAAAGTAGATAATACAATATTTAAATATATTTTGAGTAGCTATTTTAGATAGCCCTCTTGGAGATGCTCTAACAAAGAAAACTTCGGCAAAAATCCTACAGTCAGGTTTTTACTGGCCCTCTCTGATAGAGGACTATATTTCATTTTGTAAAGAGTATGATAGATGCAAACGTTTGGGTAGTGTGACCCGAAGAAATATGATGTCCCTCTCCCCTGTACTTGTTATAGAAATATTTGATTGTTGGGGCATCGACTTCATAGGTCCCTTCCCCTATGTTATTTGGATATCTATACATTCTACTAGCAGTAGACTACGTGTCCAAGTGGGTGTAGGCTGTCCCAACCAAGGCTAATGACCACCGAGTTGTGGTTAAGTTTCTCAAGGAGAACATTTTTTTGAAATTTGGGACGCCTTGTGCAATGATAAGTGATGGTGGATCACACTTCTATAATATACCATTTGCATCTTTGATGCACAAATATAGTGTCACACATAAGGTATCTACTGCATACCACCCACAAACCAATGGTCAAGTCGAGTTAGCCAATAGGGAGATCAAATTTTTTTTAGAAAAGATGGTGAACCCAAATAGGAAAGACTTGTCAACTAGGCTGACCGAAGCCCTATGGGCTTACTGCACCGCCTACAAGACTATCTCAAGCATGTCTCCCGATAGACTTGTCTTTGTAAAGGCTTGCCATTTTCCAGTCAAGAAGAAACACAAGGCCTATTGGACCATAAAGACTTTGAACTATAATTTGAGAGCCAGAGAACATAGGAAACAACAATTGAATGAATTGGAAGAGATTCAAGAGACACGTATGAGAGCTCTAAAACTTCAAAAGAGCAGGCTAAGATCTTTCATGACAAATCCATTGTACGTAAGTCATTCGAGTCCGGGCAAAAAGTGCTCTTGTACAACTCTCGTCTCTCGATTTTTCAA
>JAHQCQ010006024.1:0-16329 GCA_023539305.1 Ilex asprella | reverse complement strand
TGTGGGAATGGGTGGTTTAGGCAAGACAACTTTAGCAAAGTCGGTCTATAATGATGATCAAATAAAAACACAGTTCAATGTGAGAATTTGGGTATGTGTATCTGATGTTTTCGATGTCAATTGTATTCTGGCAAAGATCCTGGAATCTCATACGGAAAGGAAGTGTGAGGTAGAGACTAGGGATGCAATTCTTAAAAGTCTTCAAAAAGAGTTGGCAGAGAAAAAATATTTTCTTGTACTAGATGATGTATGGAACGAAGATCAAACCAAGTGGGATGATTTTAAGAGTTGTCTGGAAAGGGTCAATACAGCCAAGGGGAACAAAATTCTAGTCACTACTCGTAGAATTCAAGTGGCATCAACTGTGAAGACAATCCCTGAGTCGTTTTGTTTGGAAAAATTATCAGAAGAATATTGTTGGTCCATATTCAAAGAAAAAGCATTTACAAATGGAGGACCTCTAATGACTTCAGAATTGGAGGCCACAGGAAGAAAGATTACAAAAAAATGTGATGGTGTGCCATTAGCAGCGAAGGTAACAGGAAGTCTGATGAAGTCCAAGAAGGAAAAACACGAGTGGTTGTCAATTTTAAATGATGGAGTTTGGGGTTTAGTTGGAGGTGAAAATGGGGTCCAACCAATACTTAAGTTAAGTTTTGATCATTTATCATCCCCATCTTTAAAACAATGTTTTGCATATTGTTCAATTTTTATGAAGGATTGTCGCATGAAAAAGGACCAACTTATCCAACAATGGATGGCACATGGATTTCTTCAACCACAGGAAGGAAGTAGTGAGTCAATGGAGGATATCGGCAATGATAATTTTTGCATTTTGTTGGAGAATTCCTTATTTCAAGATTTGGAGAGGGATATTTATGACATCTTTACACATTGTAAGATGCATGATTTGGTCCACGATCTTGCACAATCTATTTCGAAAACTGAGTGCTTTGCTCTAGAGGCTGGTATGGAAAAAGAGATTCCAGGTGTTCGACATTTAGCATTATACGGTAATGGTGATAGAATTGGTACAATTCAACAAGCAAGTGCTAAAAGGTTGCGTACATTGTTCTTGGAGAGTGTTGTACCTGAAATCAAGTTTTCAAACTTTAGATGTTTGCGAGTCATGAACTTTTGTGGGGCTAATATTGAAGAATTACCAAACTCAATCAGCACGTTGGTACATTTAAGATATTTTGACTTGTCAAACACTAAAATTAGAGTTTTTCCGGAATCTATTGCCAAGCTCTACAATTTGCAAACATTAGCATTCCATGTGTGGCCCCCTATGGAGCCCCCAAAAGAATTGAGGAATCTGATTAGCTTAAGACATTTGTATTTTTATGAAAGCGGAGGACTCCAGATGCCACTTGGGATGGGGAAGTTAACTTGTCTGCAAACTTTACCATTTTTTAATGTGGGTCAAGATGAGGGCCGTCTAATTGAAGAGCTCGGATCTTTAAAAAACCTTCGGGGCAAGCTAAAGCTAAGCAATCTCGAACACGTGAGTAGTAGAGAGGAAGCTCAAAAAGCACAGTTATCAAGAAAGGAAAACATATACGAACTGACATTTCAATGGATTCGGCTAAGGGAAGAAGAGAATAACAGTGATGAGGGTGTCTTGGAAGGCCTCCAACCTTCTCCATACTTAAAAGGCTTAAAGATCTATTCATATGCGGGTAATAACTTCCCATCATGGATGATGAGGATGGCGGTAAGTATTGATGGTGACGGTGCCTTGTTACCACTCAACAATTTGGTGACTCTTGACTTAACCAATTGCAAAAGATGTGAACAAATCCCAATGCTCGGCCAACTACCGCTTCTTCGGTATCTAAGTTTGTATCAAATGGACAATATCAAATGCATAGATGAGTCCTTTTATGGTCGTGATTGCAATCGGTTAGGTACCAGTCATAGTCATAGTGGGGAAGAAGCAAAGGCATTGTTTCCTTCTTTGAGAAAATTCGAATTGCGGAATATGCCCAACCTAGAAGACTGGATGGAGGCAGTAGAAGCAAGCACAGTGCCGGTGTTTCCTTGCTTGACAGAGTTGACAATTTTTCGTTGTCTTAAGTTGAAAAGTGCTCCAAGTCATTTTCCAAGTCTTGAGAACTTGGTTTATATTGCTGTTAATAGTGACAGAGCCTTAGAAAGGATATGCAGCAAATTAACTACTCTGACGACGCTCGACATTCGAAGCGTATCAGAGCTTTCTTCTCTGCCAGATGGGTTGCTGGAGAATAATAAAAGTCTATTGGATTTTGAGATAGAAAGCTGCCCTATGTTGACACATGTTCCGCACGTGTGGAATTGGGGTTCCTTTCTCCTTCGATCACTAACAATTAATGGTGCCGAGAAACTAAGCAATTTTCCAGATGGTCTCCAAATGCTTGTGAATCTTGAGAGTTTAAGGATTGTAAATTGCCGAGCTCTCAAGTCAATTTCAAGCTTAAACCGCCTCACATCCCTCAAAATCTTGTGCATTGACTCATGCCAAAATCTAATCCCCTTTCCAGAAATACAAGCGTTGCATTCTCTCTCCACTTTAGAAATTACTGGTTGTGTGAAATTAACTTATTTGCCCGAAGGGTTACACTGCCTTACCCAATTAGTCGACTTGAGGGTTGGTCCTTTCTCGGAGGAGCTCAATTCTTTCCCTAGTCTTGAAGGTGTACAGCACTTGCAGGCATCCCTTCGTGAGGTAAGCTTGTATGGGTGGCCTCACTGGAACTCCGTTCCAGAGCAGCTTCGACATTTCACTGTCCTGAAGAGTATAACACTATCTGGATTTGGAGTGGAAGCTTTACCCGATTGGTTTGAGAACTTTTCATCTCTTGACTCTCTAATTCTAGACCGGTGTGAATCAATAAAGTATCTGCCCCCTTTTGAAGCCATGCGGCGCCTCACTAAGCTAAGGTATTTGAAAATTGGCAACTGTCCCATCCTAGAGGACAGATGTGCCAAGGGGATTGGCCCCGAATGGTCCAAGATTGCACATATTCCAATAATTTATATAAACAATGTAAGTTTCTCCTTTGAAACTGGATTTTTGTCTTTTCTCGTCTTTATATTTAGGAAAAATTACTAATAAGTCTTACTTTTCTTCTCAAACATCCATTAAGTCCTATTATTTTTATTTTATTTGAATGAAGTCCTACTTTTAGTAATTTATTGAATGAAGTCCTAAATTTCATAAATAATGTATTTTATTCCAATTCTATCATTCTCTACAAATATTGGCACCTATAGTATTGGGGATATAACACTAGTTTTCTTCTATTCATACATGTTGTGATTTCTTGTGTTTTAAATTATATGTTGCCTACTTGCTAGTTTTATGAAAAAAAAATAATTACTCATAATTTTTAGAATTGTCGTTATGGGATGCAACAGAGGACTTTGGACTCTATGTATTCTCGATGGAGAAGAGTTTCACGACGAGAACTCTACTGCATTGGGTTTTTAGAATTGCAATTGAAGTGAATATGATAATCTAAACAAAAATTGAGCATACATGTGTTTGTAACAATAGATTCAATAAAAACTCAACATTATTAGTAAAAAAATAAACAAATTAACCCATATTAAAAAGGGATTACAAATGAACCACTCTAAAAAAACATAAAATTGAGTTAAATAACATTTGTTGCACAACAATAGTGTATTTCTTAGCTCTAGCAATTTTTCAACAAGCGAAAAGTGATAGTAAAGGGGCAAAAAAAAAACATAATCTCTATAAAAATAAAAATAAAAGCACATCACTATTGTTGAGCAAGGGAACAAATAAAAATTAAAAAACTCCACTGAGATTGTGCCGCTGGAGTTGTGACATACTAGAAAGAATGAAAGGATTCTGATAACTAAAAGTTAAGGTAAAATTGTAATATAATGGCATCAAGACTTTATTGAAATAAAATTAGAAAAATAGAACTTCATTGATATAAAATAAAAATGATACAACTTAAAGGATATTTGTAAAGAAAAAAATATTTATTGGTAATTTTTCCCTTATTAAAATTTATCTCACAATAAATTCTTCTCTTTGATGCAGGTGAAGCAATGAAGAAGCTGCTAGGTGTCATCTTAAGCACAAAAGTTGCCGATATATTCTTCATTATGTTGGTGTCATTTTTCCCACCCTCTCACTGGGCATCTGTTAGACGACAAGATTTGCACACTTATGAGAGTTCCTAGCTAATTGTTGGACGGTCCAAAGTGATCTTAGGCTTCTAGAACTTCATTGAGGTAAGACAGAATCTAGGATATCAATAGACATGGTCTTCTTGCATTATAAAATTTAATTTAATTTAATTTATTTATACTTTGTGTTTAGCAAATTCGAATCTTGTTTTACTAAACTGTGTCTGTTGCCAACACACAAAAAAATGTATTGGTTTGTGACACCACCTCTGTCAATTTATGAGACTTGTTTTTTCTAGGGTGCAATCAATGCCCATTTCAGTTGATACATGCTTTGACAATGGTTCGACCAATTTTCATCCTTATTTACCAAACAACCATTGTTCAATTGTAGGTTTTGCACATGTTCCTGAAAGGTAATCGGGCACACACTAAAACATATTGGTCGCGTCGGTGTGAAATGGTATAGGGTTATACCGATAAAATGATAAAAAAAAAAAAGTTGGACTTTGCTAAAGATTGAGGCGATATTGCGATGTAGCAGAACAGTGTTTTGGCAGCACGCCCTAGAAGTCTACGATGCAACCATGAGACAGGTAACCTTTATTAAGCATCTTACGTCATTCTAATTGATTGTCCCAATCTTATAATTTTTTAGTGAAAGGTATTCTAGTTTGTTACTCTATAATTATTAGTATGTATTGACATGAATTTTTGTAAGATTAGTGATTCATAATTTTTCGAGACTGCTTTTTTCGATCAATTCTTGATTTGACAATTATTACAAGGAATTTCTTCATCAGTTATCCTATTATCTCTTGCAAGCAAATCTGAGACATACATGTATTTTAAAATACGATTTACTTTATTTTCGATAAACCTTGATGTATTAAGTGCTAGGTTTGCCATAATTTTGCCACAAACTTTTGTAGCATCTCAGCAAAGGGAGGTCGTAGATCATGAAGCCACTGAGGATAGAGGTAATCAAAAGCAAAATGGATCCAGAAAATTGATAGACATTAAGGAGTGAGAAATAAGAATATTATAGTTTAACCTCTGCCTCTATGCAGGATTTGAAATTTAGTTTAAAGGATGGTAATATGTATTTAACTCTTAATGTAACTTTTGTGATACAACTCTTGTACTGATATCTGCATTACTATGGGATGGTCTAATCAACTAAAATTGTATCATCTTTGTAGAAAAATTAGCTTATTCGTACTTTGTCTTGAGTTACTTTGCAGTCAGTTTCATATTAAGCTTCCACACCCTTGCACTGACTACATCTCAAACATGATCAAGCAAAATAACCTCAACTAGTGAATTAGCATATGAATAAATTACCACGACCAAATTTCATCCTCTATTGCAGATGTTGGTCGTTTATAGTCGATTTTAGAGGTATAGTCCCTCATCTACTCTCCCTTGGGATTTTTTCTTCACGTACTGGTCGATTTTAGAACTTTGTTATTGGTTATTATGCTATTGTGAGCCATGCTTAATGAGGTTGGGCGAACAAAAAAATTAAAGAGAAGTTTATCTTGTGGCTTTTCTTTTATGCAAATCGAGCAAATCCTACTATCCTTGGCTCGTTTTGCACTGCTTGCAAATCTTGCTCTCCTTGGCTCATTTTGAAGGTGACAAAGAAAAATGCAATGTCAGTTGTTTTTCCTAACAAAGAGATGGTATGATTAACTCAATTTGTATCTTGTTTTGTTGAAAAACTAGCTTATGGTCTAATTAACCCAATTGTAGCCTATTTGTTGAGAAACTAACTTATCCTTACTTTATCTTGGGCTACTTTGTAATTAGGTTCATATTAGGCTTCCACACCATTCCCTTGGCTACATCTTGAACATGGTCAAGCAAAATAACCTCGACTGATGGAATCAATATATGAATAAATTACCACCTCCACATTTCATTCTCCATTGCAGATTTTTTTCATTTTATTGTCAATCTTAGAGGTATAGACCCTCACCCACTCTCTATTTGATTTATTCTTCAGATTTGAGTAGATTAAAGAACTTGTCATTGGCTATTTGTGATAATATGATGCAAGTATCACAAATTTGTGCACTTGTGAGGCATGCTTAAAAAGGTTTCTCGAACAAAAAAGTCAAAGAGAAATTTATGTTGTAGGTTTTCTCCTTTGCGAATTGACAAAATGTTGCTCTACTTGGCTTGTTATGCACTACAAGGCTTCTCGATTACACAAGACATGGAGGTAAAATAGAGATGCACTTTCAACCGTTCTTCTATTTCTAGGATAAGTTCTACCATTTCTACTTCATAAAAGGAACTAGCAGATTAGTGGATCATTACTCTGATGATCATAATATAACATAATGAAGGTTCCGTTGTCCAAAGTTTCAAATTTTCATGCCAGTAATTGAGCAACTGAAAATTCATAATAAGACTACATTTTTTTCTATCAGTTCTTAATTGCAAATTATTATAAGAAATTTCTTCCTCACTTACCAGACTATCTCTTGTTAACAATATGAGACATCCATGTATTTCAAAACAGGTTTTTCTCCACTTCCTTTAAACCATGACGTATTACGTGTATTTCTAAACTTGCTTTTGCCACAAACTTTTGCAGTTTCTCAACAAAGAGAGGTCACAGATGATGAAGTCACTGGTTATAGGGGTAATCAAAAGCACTATGGATTCAGAAAACTAGTAAGTATTAATGAGTAATGAATAAAATTATAGTTTCACCTCTGATTCTATGTAGGATTTGAACTATTTCAAATTTTGTTTAAAAGAGTATAACAGGTACTTAATTCGTTGGGATACAACTCTTGTATTCATATCTGCATTAATAAGAGATCGTCTAATGAACTCAACTTGTATCATCTTTGTTGAAAAATACTAGCTTCTCCTTACTTTATTTTGAGCTACTTGGTAAACATGTTCATATTTGGCTTCCACACCCTTCCCTTGGCTACAACTCGAACAAGACCAGGCAAAATAACCTCAACTGGTGGAATCAACTTATGAATAAATCACCACCTCCACATTTCTTCCTTTATTGTAGATTTTGTTCATTTTGTAGTCAAGCTTAGAGGTATAGTCCCTCATCTACTCTCGGTTGGGTTTTTTTTCTTTAGGTACTGCTAGATTTTATAACTTGTCATTGGCTCTCTACAATAATTTGATGCAAGTTTCATAAATTTTTGCTCTTGTGAGCCATGCTTAACGAGGTTCGGCGAACAAAAAAGTCAAAAAGAAGTTTATGTTGTGGCTTTTCTCTTTTTCAAATTAAGCAAATCTTGTCCTCCTTGGCTCGTTTTACACTACAAGGCTTCTGCATTACGCAAGGCATGGAGGTAAAAAAGAGACACAAAGTTTAAGTAGTTTTTCCACTTCGAGGATAAATGCTCCAGCTTGTGCCTTACTAACAGAAATGATAAGTTGTTGGAACATTACCCTGATGCTATAACACAATAAAAGAATCGATTGCATTGAAATTATGGAACTAGTTGTTTGAATTGACTGGGATTTCTAAGTTCTATATCATCAATGTTTTGTGTGGATTATAATGGTTTTGGAAAGAAAAGTACTTTTTGGGAATTTGCAATTTTTGCCACTATATGGGTGATTTGGTTGGAGAGAATGTAAGAATTTTTGAAGATAAGTACCAGGGGATTGATGGTTTGTGGAACAGTATATATTTTTTGGCAACTTTTTGGGCATTGGTCTCAAAAGATTTTGCCCCAACACCTGTTTTCAGTATTTTGCCAAGCTGACATGTGAATGAATAGTTGTTTTATTTGTAGTGCTTCTGTTTCTGCTTTTAACTCTATGTAGTGCTTTTGTTGGTGTATAGACGCATTGGCCATACTACCATTATGTACTACGTCCTTCTTTTTCATTAACAAAACTGTTTTTTACTATAAAAAAATAACACAATAAAAGGTTCCACTGTTTGAATTTTTAGATTTTCATATTTGGAATTAAACAATTTAGGTCCAATATGGACTTAGATGTTGGACATTGGTCGCGTCGGCGTGAAATGTTAGAGGGTTACACGCATGAATGCTAAAAAGAAAAAGTTGGAAATTGATAGAAATTGGGGCGATATTGTGGTGTCACAAAAGAGTGTCATGGCAGCACGAGATGATGACTCCGACGAGTTGTCCAAGACCTCTTCGAGCCAACCACAAGCCAAGTAACTTTTATTAAGCTTCCTACTTCATTCTAATTGCTTATCCAGCATTCTAAATTTTTAATGAAACATAGTCTTGTTTCTTTCCCTACAATTATTGGTATGTACTAAAATGGATTTTTACAAGATGGACATTTCATAAGTTTTTGAGACTGCATTTTTTTCTATCAGTTATTGATTTGGCAATTATGACAAGAAATTTCTTCCTCACTTACATGCCTATCTCTTGTTAACAAATATGTGACACATCATGTATTTTAAAACAGGATTGGCTTTCCTTATGATAAATCTCGACATATTAAGTCTTAGTTGTGACTTGATTTTGCCACATAATTTTGTAGGTTCTCAACAAAAGGAGGTCACCGACGATGAAGCCACTGGGGATAGAGATAATCAAAAGTGCCTTGGATTTAGAAAACTGATAAATATTAAGGAGTAAGTCAGTAAGAAATAAGATTATAATTTCACCTCTCGAACATGATCAAGCAAAATAACCTTTATTGCAGCTTCAGTTTGCTTTATTGTCAATCTAAAAGGTGTAGTCCCTCATCTAGATTTTACAATTTGTCTTTGGTTATTTGTGATAATATGATGTAGGTATCACAAATTTATGCTCTTGTGAGTTTGGATGTACAAAATAGACATGGAGTTTCAACAATTCTGCTTCCAAGATGGATTCTCGTGTTTGTGCATCATAAAAACAACAAGCACAAGCAAGTTGGTGGATCATTACTCTGATGATATAACATAATAAAAAGGTTCAACTTTTGGATTTCATGTTTGGAATTAAGCATTTTAGGTTTTTATACTAAATTATTATGATCTTTGAGAGTTAATTTTGTCCATTTCTAGTTCATTTACCATGAAATCGCATCCACCTTATTTTCTTTTCTATAACAAGTTGTGGGAGAAAATTAAATTACAAAAGCACCTTTTGTTTTTCATTAAAAGGTAGAATTTTCACAATATAAGAGTTGGGGCTTTTCACACTTGCACCCTGAAAGATGTTAATATTCCCACATTGCACCCTAAAAGATGATTTTTTTTTCCACATTGCACCGTCATTGTTCTAATTTCGTTGCAATATGGCCCCTCATTCCAACGTCCGTCTTCATTCCCATTAAAAGAAACTGCACATGCCATGCACATGGTTTGCCCATGGGCAAAAGTTTAAACCAAGATCTCATCTCACATGCCCTACTTATATGTATCTGCACACACTAGTTTGGCGCCAAAGTAAAAAAAGGGAGGAAAACAAATAGTGCTCTGGGGAAGAAGAGTGATGGACAGCTTTTGCTACTGTGGTAGAAGGGCAGCAACGAAGACGTCATGGACAGATTTTAACCCCGGAAGAAGATTTATACCATGTGACAATCACGAGGTAAACATATGCTTCAGATTTTTTGGAGTAATCTGATGGGCTGGGCGTCTCCACCAAATTTTCAGAAGCAAAATTTTTCTATAAATTTCTAAAATTTGCTGACAGTTATGTATGCTTTGTAAATTTACTTTGTTGTTTATATATATATATGGGCTGACAGTTATATATATGTGTGTAGGTAGGTGAGAGGTGTGGCTTTTTCTTATTGGTGGACCCCCTCATCTATAATCAATCACGACAGATAATACCCAAGTTGTTGCATCGTGTATCAAGACTGGATATATAATTGGAGACAAATAAATCAAGGGTGAAGATGCTTCAGACCTGCTTATTTGGTTCTTGGCTACTAATTATCCGTCATATGTTGCTGCAATAGTATTCAAACTGTCAAAGATGGTTCAACTGAGCAAAATTTGAAGAATGGTGTCATAACTTTTGAGCTAATGTAGCTGCAATCTTTTTGGAGTAATCTGATAGTTGGTGTATCTAGGCCATATTTTTTAGCTAAGGTAGCCGATGGTTGATGTAGGTGACTTTTTTTTTCCCAGCTAATGTTGTTGAATCTGAGCACTTGATGTACAGGGCGAATGAGCCTTATGTTTTAGTGTTATTTGACGCATTAGCATCAGACTTTGATTAGTTTACCTGTTCAGATTCCATATTGTAAATTATCATAGTCAACACACCACATTACTCTAATGCCACATTAAAGGAACATTTGACTAAAAATCACATTGCATTAACAATAGCAACATCCCAGTTATGAAAAGCAACATGAATCTCAAAAAGGTTACAGAGCAGACAAAAGTAACTCAACATGAATCCCAAAAAGGTTACAGAGTAGACAAAAGTAACTGTGAACTAGGTGTGCCCAAACCAAAAGTGACTAATTCAAAAGTCCCAAGACAAAAACTAACTAATTCGACTGAGTTGCAAATGTAGCAGAAATCTTAAGTTTGTCGGGTGGATGTACCTTGACTTGCAGATGGAGCACCATGTTGATGTGGTATTGAATCCTGAGTTGATGTAGTTTTTTTCCTTTTAATCTGGTTCAATTGGAAACAAGCATAAGGGAAATAGTCTCATAGGGTCAAAAAGAATAAGTAAATGACTTACTGGTAGATTTGGTCTATATTGTGATTTAGTAGTAGTGGCTTGAGATTGGGATGGACACGGACTTGCTTCTGTAGTTGGATCAGCAGCAGACTTTGAGTTCCCTTTTACCTATTACAGGACCAATATGTGAAGTATTAAATACAAAAAAAAGTCAAGCCAATGTGATAAAATTCTAGTATTGTGATGTCTTACCTTGGTTTGTCTATCAGTAAGAGGCATTTTACACATTCTTGAGTTGTGACCACAATTTCCAAATTTGATTGCCCTATACTTCCTCTTTAATTTTGTACTTGCAGGAGGCTCATCAGGTTCTCTCATTCTACACTTCGTAGGCCTTTCAGGTCTTCTACTAAATTATGGTGGAAAGAGAGGGAAGTAAGCTATTTTAGGTCCCATGTCCTTTCCATTGATAGGATTCATTAGATTGTTATAGCACTTGTTGAAGGCTTCTGCTTTACACCATTCAGCCGTGTAGTCCTCTGTTGCATGACCCAAGTAATTGAGAGCAGAAACTGCATGTGGACATGGGATTCTAATTAAATCCCATTTTCTGCAGCTACAGGTTCTTTCTTTAATGTTCACAGTCCTCTGGTCACTATACATCCCTATCACCTCAAACACGTCACCCCATTTCAAGTTGGTATGAAGGCTGCTGATTCCACCTTAATTGTCTCTATCAACCAGACTCTAATTTTCTCTAACATAGTTAAGATGGGCTTATCACGAGCGTCAACAATGGTTCCCTTAAAACTCTTACACAAATTATTCGACAGCAAGTCAGACTTGGGTAACGCACTAAAATGGGATCTAGACCAATTTACACAGGTGGTCGGTCTCATACCATAAGTATGCAGATTCATCAACCATATGCAATTCCTCCATCACATTTTCAAAGTCTACTACCCTACTAGCTTTAGCAACCCTCCACAAATAGATCTTTTAGAATCAATCCCTTATGATGTGCCTTAAAGTTTTGTATAAATGCCTAATACAATGCCTGTGTTTTGAGAATTTGGAAATAGGGTTTCAATAGCATCCAGTAGGCCCTGTCATATAAAAACAATAGCACTCTTATTGGAAAAAAAAAATAACACTTCAGAGAAAAAAAAGTTACACTGTTATAGAAAAAAAAGTAACACTGTTATAGAAAAAAGTAACACATTTATAGATCTTGGTTTTACACTTTTTCCCATGGGCACACATTTGTCACTAAACCATCTCCACACCACTTTCTTGCCTTTGCAAGTCATCTGAGAAAATCGAGTGCCAAAATCTCACCATGTTCTTTAGTTAAGTAGAATTTTCAATTTTTATGTTCTTACAATACCTTCTCTTGCACATTAATGTTTTTTTTCAAAAAACCGCGTTCACAATACTATCTTTGGAACGAAAAGGGAACATCATACTTGAGTGATGGAAAAAACTTGAAATTCCTTATTTTTTAAGTTTTGGAATGGTCTTTTTCCCTCTTTGAGAGTTGATCCAATTCTTTTGATGTCCATATGCCAAGGGTAATGAGAAGAAACTGAAAAAGTTCTCCACGCCTTCGAGTTACGAGGAAAGTAGAATTTGAGATTTTATTTTCAGACTACCTTGTGCTTTGAGGGGGTGATTTTGTCCATTTGTGATTTAATATTTCTCTCACGCATGAGTTCTATTACAAGGTACCAAACCAATGAATCTATTCACTTTTTTTTTCCTTGTAATTTTGTGGTTAGTTCTTGGGTATAGAAAGAATACAAAAATTAGTCACCACACTAGAAAACTAAAATTTTCATGGTCTTCTTGTCCTTTGTCCTTAGCAGTGTGGGATGCATTTGGCCACCAACTTCCTTGAGGTTAGTTCTCAGGAAAACGGGAGTGGATGTCAGTCAATTTTGGCCACTTACAAACAAAGCAAGCAAACTTGGTCTTGGTGGTAGCTTGGGCAATTTGGTTTAACTATAACAACTTATTTAGTTAAGTTTGCCAAAAGTTGTAGTCTCTTGTCTATGGAGGGAAGAGGCTCATATTTTTCTACTTCCTATTATCCTACCCTCCAAAATGATGTACTCCTTTTTTTTTTTGGGATTAAAATGATGTACTCAATTAGAAGAATTGCATCATTTTCCTATTAAAAAAAAAAGGAATGGTGTCAGCTATTTGAGGTCCAATCAAGGGATTGAATTCCATTTCGATTCCACTGAAAAAATAGAAAAATTACGATCGTTGGAAATAAAAATAAAATCTGTATGAAAACTCAAAATTCTCATGTTTTCAGGATGGATTGAAATGTTTGAATTACATTTTAGAATATTTTAATGGATGTTTCAAATTTCAAAATTTTAAATTTTTTTCTCTATTTTCATTATATTTTCGAAACATTCATTTATGATCTATCTAAAATTATATACCAAAATTTTAATCCTTGAATTCAATTTCCACCAAATTGCTTCTGCATCACCCGCTTTCTTTTCAATAGTTCAGTAGTTGTAAGAGTGGCCTTTCTTTTGCTACATAATTGACCCACAATATTTTGTCCGATGATTATTAAATTACGGGAAAATATGTAGGAGTCGTTTGATAAATATTTTTGTTTGGTGTTTTTTATTTTATTTAAAAAAAAACAAAATCGTGTTTGATATATATATATATTTTTTTCATTTAAGTTGTTTTGAAACAAGCTCAAATTTTGGAAACAAAAAACACGCATCCTAACTTAAGGGTGCGTTTGATAACGTTTTTATTTTTATATTTTTTTTAAAAATAAAAGCATAATCAATTTTTATTTTTTTTTCTGTGATAAAAAGTTAAAACAAAAAATATGTTTGATTACAATTTTAATTTTAAAAAATCTAAAAATTAAAACAAAAAACAAATTTGAGAACTTTTTAAACTTCTATCATGTATTTTAGTTTTATATTAATTCCTTGTTATAAACACATCAAAATTTTTTATATCAATACATTCATCAACCCATCAAATAAAACACAAAACAAGATAATAGAAAATGCTTAAAGCCATTAAACATTTTCAGAATACGCGCACAGAATTTTGCACACACAAATGCACACATAGCCACGCATATATGCACATACATACACACATAGAGATGCAGAAACATACACAGATGCATATATGCTCAGAATTTTCTTGCTACTACACACACACACATACGTAGAAGCACAGAATTTTGTTGCTATCTCGGTTTGACAAATCTCACTCATTCGTCTCTCTCTATCTCTGTTTGACGAAGAACGAAGCAGCAGCAACGCCATTGAGGCTAGAAGAAAATAGATCGTCTGTTGCCTGCTACGGGTCTGCTCACCTTCTTCGGATCTGCTCGCCAGCTTCAGATCTCGTCGTCCTCGCTTGCTATTGCTTCAGATCTCCATTCTGAAGGTTATTTTGAAGACCCTATATGCATAGATCTATGTATATATATGCATATATATATATACATAGATGTGTATATTTTTAGGTCCGATTCGGTCCTGGGTTTAATTTTCTTTGTTTGAAGTTAATTTTTAGGACCCGTTTGGTAACGTTTAAATTTTTCGTTTTTCGTTTTTATTTTGATATTTAGAGAAAACAAGAAAAAAAAATGCGTTTGGTAACAGTTTATGTTTTTCGTTTCTGTCATTGTTTGATAAACGAGGGGCGATTTTCAAAAACAAAAAAAAATCGTTTTTAGTTTCCGTTTTTCATTTTTCAAAAACAAAAAACGGAAACGTTACCAAACGGGGCCTAGTGGGTTCGATGTGAGGTTTGGAGCATAAATTCTGAAAAATTTGTGTCTGTGTCTATGTCTGTGTCTGTGTTCTGTGTGTGAGTGTGAGTGTGAGTGTGAGTGAGTGTTTTATGTGTCTGTGTGTGAGTGTGTGGGTCTGAGTGTGTCCTGTGTGAGTTTATGTTCTGTGCGTGAGTGCGTGTGTTTGTGTGTGTTCGGGTAACACTACTATACCGCCATCTTAGTTTTCGGTATGGTACCGAAAACTAATATGGTGTATAATAGTAACATGTAATCTTTTAAAATCGATGAAACTGGTTGTTCTCCCTATCTCAGTCTTAACGCATCCACTGTCCAATAAAATTGTACCACCAGTTGTACCTGTCAAAATAAAAATATTTTTATACTTTAGGGTGTAAGTGTAATTTATTTATGGATGAATAGAGTTGTACCAGCATTAAAATAAAACAAAATAAAAAATAGAGTTGGATGAATTTAATGTTAATAGTTGAATTTAAATGTTAATTTTATTAATTGAATGTTAATTAAATGAAATGTAATGTTAATTTAGGGTTGAGTTAACGAATTAAATATTTATTTGATTAATTTTCATATTACTTTAGTTGATTTGATGAATTAAATATTAATTGGATTATTTTGGAAGTTAATTTTGATAAATTGAGTGTTAATTGGATGAATTGAATGTTGATTTAGTGGTAATTTGATGAATTGAATATTAATTGGATGAATTAAATGTTAATTTAGTATTAATTTGATGAATTAAATATTAATTTGATGAAATTGAATGTTAGTTTAATGAATGTTATTTTGATATATTTTATGTTGTGTTACATTATGAATAAAATAAAAATATTGTTATAGTTTAGGGGTGTAAGTGTAATTTATTCTTAAGACCGGTCGTAAGAAAGCTGGACCGATCTATGTATCATATTATACTTTTATCCTTTTATATTACACTTTGACACTCCTCAATTTCATCAAATAAACATTCAATTCATCATATTAACACCAAATTAAAATTCAATTCATCCAATTTATATTCAAATTCATTCAATTAACACTTAATTTATCAAATTAACATCCAAAATTATTCAATAAATATTCAATTTATCAAATCAATATAACATGCAATTTCATTTAATTAATACTCAATTCATCAAATTTACACCAAATTAACATTCGATTCTCCAAATCAACATTTAATTCTACCTAATAAACATTTAATTCATTAAATTAGCATTAAATTTAACTAATAAACATTTAATTCATCATATTAACACCAAATTAAATTTCAATTCATCCAATTTATATTCAAATTCTTTCAATTAACACTTAATTTATTAAATTAACATCCAAAATCATTCAATAAATATTCAATTTATCAAATCAACAAAGTAACATGCAATTTCATCAAATTAATACTCAATTCATTAAATTTACATCAAATTAACATTCAATTCTTCAAATCAACATGTAATTTTACCTAATATACATTTAATTCAATTTATATTCAAATTCATTCAATTCATAAAATTCCTCTAATAACGATTCAATTTAACAAATTAACACAAAATTAACATGCAATTTCATCTAATAAACATTTAATTTTTCAAATAAAAAATAAATTAACATTCAATTCTTCAAATCAACTAATAAAAATTTAATTCATCAAATCAACACTAAATTAACATTCAAATTAACATTTCATTTCGATTAATAAACATTTAATTCATTGAATTAACATTTAAATTAACTATTTAACATTTAATTCATCAAATTAAC
>JAHQCQ010006023.1:0-16333 GCA_023539305.1 Ilex asprella | reverse complement strand
TTACCCACAAAAAAATAAAATAAATATAAATATATATTGAGTTGATTGAGATGATTTTACCACAATTATGTTATTTGTGGACATTTGTTTGTATTTTGTTCAAATATGTAGTATTTTAAAGTAGTATTTTGGACATTTATTATTTGTATTTTATTCAAATATGTTATGTTATATTATGTTGTGTTAGATTATTTAGAATGTTGTTGGATTATTTAAAATATTAGATTTAATTAGTTTGGACTTGGGCGGGTACGGAGAAAGCGGGGACGGGGGCGGAGATTAAAAATTTACCCGTGGACGGGGATGGGGATGAAAATTATACCCGTTAATGGGGGTGGACCGGGAATTGACGAAATTTTTTAAGCGGGTACGGGGATAGAGACCACACCCCCCGCCCCCGTTTCGGTTCATTGACATCTCTAGCCATGAGAAATTAAGTGCGTTATTGCTCGTTATGTGATGACATGCTTGGGTGTAAATTCTAGAGAGAATGTTGATGTGTACATGTTGATATATATTGACATTGTGAAAGATTATGAAAATTATATGTTTGTGATATAATTTTGTCATAGGTTATGTAAAATGTTTTGGAAATAGTTCATATGACATATATAGCATATTGAACATTGTATTATGATTGCAATCAGACATTACATTGCATATGCACGAGAATCTCGCATTAAGTGGGTGTGTGTGCATGGATATAGTCAACACCACACTTGGTAGATGACGGGTGGGCTCGTATAAGCTGGGTAGAAGACTTGTCCAAGTCGCACGGTTTACACGGTAAATAGGGTTGGGGTTAGCAAGAAGGGCTAAAAGATCCATCAGGTGCAAAGTCTGGTGATTTGGATACGCATTCCGTTGGTACAAATCCATAAAGTGTGTCGGTATACGCGGAACCGTTGGTGGAAGTCCATAAATTCTATGTCAGTTGGGCGCCGTTGGTGTAAGTCCATAAATACCCACCCCACAAAAGACCCTGGATTAGTAAACGTCATTTGATGGACAACATAAATGACAGGTCAATAGACATTGACACTAGCATGTGTTGGAGAGCTGGGACAGGCTCGGGTTAAGTTGTGTGAGTCTCATCTCATCTCATTTCAGAGCATGACATGATAGATTCCAACATAGATGCATATTCTTGCTTGGAATATATGAGTTGTTGAATGTTGCATGTGAACATTTCATATGCATTTAAGTTGGGGAGTAGCCTTTATAGGAGATACTCTATTGACCGTAGCTCATCCTTCATAGGAAAACATTTTAGGTGCAGGGTTCACACCGGTAGATGACTCCCATTTCGAGCCCCAAGAATGAAGAAAGCCGACTTGTGGCTTTTATGGTTTATTTTGTAAGGTTTTTGTAAAATTCCATTTTGATGCATAAATTTATGGAATAGATTGTAATGAAGCTTGTACAAGTCATGTTTTTGTATGGAAAATCTAATTAAACATGTATTGGGTTTGTGGGAAGGTTTGGAATGAGTTTGAAATGCAAAACAGGTGAAACAAACAAGATTGGGCAAAAAGTACCGGTACAACGTTGTCCAACCGGTACATAGTACCAGTACTCTTTCCAAAAAAAAAATAGAATTTAAAATTGTTTTGCCAAGCTTTTGGGCTATGCATTCCTTCTTTCAAACATTATAAATAGACAATAATGAAATACAAATTGTAGTACATTGGACCTTGGTGGGATCCAATGGAAAGATGAACCCGAATTCCACTTATGGGTAAAGATTCCGGTTGAAGGGGGATGTCATGAATGTGGTGTCGGGTTATACGATATTCACGGGTGTTTTCGCGGGTTGATGGGTTATCAACGGACTTATAAATGACCCCCGATTTTTGGGGCATCACAGTACTTCTCATTTTTGACAAATTTTAGTTGTTTACCTCATTTGATAGAATGTTGTCTAACAATAGCTTTGAACTCACTTGAATCTTTAAATAACATACCTAACTTGAATTATGGATCACCCATGTCAGTCTTGGCATTAAACACTAGGTATTTCACCCTAAGTTCATCTTTATTTGATGATGAACTTGAAATACTTCTTAGCTTATTTGAATCACAATCTTCAACATAGCTCCCACCATTCACACCCATTGTTGTATAACTCCTACCTCTCTCAGCCCTTTCCCTTTATTTCTTTCAGTACTATCCTATTTTTTTGTTTCATTCCTTAGTCCCACATCTTCATTTAACACTATATCATGCATCTGCACTTCATCTCCATCATATTCACTGTCATAATCTAAAGCTGAACTTTTTGATTGTTCATTATACTGAAATGAGTCATTGTCTAATGAATTATCAGAAATCACAACACTAGCATTTACATCAGTCATGTTTATACCATCACCTATATCATTTCCTTCATCACATTGTTGTGCTGTTGGACCACAATTTGACTCAGCTTGGCTCTAATCAAAGACTTCTCTAATGTGTTCAACATACACGTCAAGGACTTTGTGCATGTTAACCCACTTGCTCATATCCAAAGCATCCTGATCTTTGTCTAAAACCTTCAACCCTGTAGGTATTCTATGATGGAACCTCACAATTTGGCAGTACTCCACTCCTATATCTTTCAACATATTCACTAGTTCTACTAGAGAAAGCTGGTTTATGTGACACAAATCAAGGTGATTGCCCTCCCTCCTACGTACACTCTTTCATTCTCAGGTTGAAGTTGGCCACCATGATGCATTCTTATTGTGAAAAAACCATCATCATTGTGTGCAGCCAAATCCAAACAAAAAGACAATAACCATATTTAAATAGGGAAAAAGTGTGACCCCACAAAGAAAACAAACCAATTGTAGGTACCCCACATCATTTACACAACAAAACCCACTGGCATGAATCAAATAACAACAAAATAGAAATAGTATAATACAAAACACAAACCCATTTGTCCAATAAAAAAAATAGGCATTTGTATAAACAAAGCACTTTCACATACACTCAAAGTTGAATAAAAAATAGGTTTTAGCATAAACAAAACTACGTTTTGACTAAAAAATTATTCAATAATTTTCATATTTCATCGAATACATGCAACATGAAAGTTCGCCATTCACACACTCAAACTGCACAATAAACCTCTTACGATAATCCGATGTTTCTTGTCCAGAATTGAAACTGTTGTTCTTTTTCCTTACCACCCAAGACATTTTTCCAATCTTCAAGCTTTAAGTCGCGATCTTTAACAACAATGAAGACCTTTCTGGAGGAAGAATTGGTTCCCCTCTTTGACAAATCCCATTTGGTCGAACAATTACAAGGGTTTTTGGCTTAGAGCAACTCCAAGGGGCTATGTAAATCCATCCCTTTAGCTATTTTAGATAAGTTTTTTCCAAAACATAGCTCCAAGGGACTAGCTATTGGGCTATCTAAAATAGATAAGCCCATTTCCCTCGCTGGACATAGCTAGCCCATTCTCCCTTGCTTGTCCCTCTCTCTCTCTATCTCACAGATATTCAACACAGAAAATCACCAATATTCAACATCGAAGGCTCCACCGAAGATCACCAACAGCTCCACTGAAGATCCACTGAAGATCCACCGACTCCACCAAAGCTCCACCGAAGATCCACCGACTTCAAGGTTTGAGTTTCATACATATATTTAGATTTTTTGGAGATTTGAATGTATGAGTTTCATTTTTTGGAGATCAAATTAGTTCTTTTTTCAGATTTGAATGTATTTGCTTTGGTTATTTGTTTGGGTATTTGTTGATGCTTTGGGTATTTGCTTTGCCGAAATTATCTATTGAAGAAAGAATTGGGTAGTGAGCATTGAGTATTTGCTTTGAGTATTTGCCGAAATTCTGCATCACTACCTTAGTGAAAAATGACTCAATATCTAGTGTAGGTAGTGAGCATTGGGTATTTGTTTTGGGTATTTGCTTTGCCGAAATTGTCTCTTGAACAAAGAATTGGGTAGTGAGCATTGAGTATTTGCTTTGGGTATTTGCCGAAATTCTGCATCACTACCTTGGTGAAAATTGACTCAATATCTAGTGTAGGTAGTGAGCATTGGGTATTTGCTTTGTGCATTTGCTGATCTTGTGAACTGTTCATGTGATACTGACCTCAATATCTAGTGTAGGTAGTGAGCATCTTAGGGAAGCCTTCTGCAAAAAAAAAAAAAGAAAGAAAATTAGGGAATGGTTGGGTATGTCAAGTTCCTTCTTATACTAAGTCATGTTCTTGGTGCTGTTGCTTTCTCAAGCAGATTGCATGTTTTTTTTTTATGGTAGGATTGCTTTACCTCTTTATGTTATTTTCTTGTTTCCAAAATGTGGTTCTCAAAGCTTTCCAATGCTGTTCTAAAATTTAGGTTTGAGGTATGTATAACAAGATGGTTTTTATTTTGTTAACTTCATGAATCTAACATTTTCATGAAGCCTAAAAGCTTGTGGTGATTATTCTGACTTGTTCTTTTTGGAACAAATATTATACTCAAAACTGTTGTGTTTTTTACTCATGTTGTTTGGCGGATAAATAGGCATTTGCATTAAATATTTTTTCTTTGTGGCAGGCGTGCATGAATTTAAGAAAATCAACCCAATTAGGTGAAAAATGTTTACGACTCATTGTTATCCCATGGTAATTTCTTTTCTTTTAAAACTTTAAGGACCTACTACAAAGACCTGTGGGCTACTTTATCTTGCCTGAGAGATATTGTGCACCACAACATTCTTGGAAAGCAATTTGTTGGTCTGAATCATCCAAGCATAGGTGAAAAGAAGTTGGAATTTTACATCAGAGGAGACTTACTTTTCCATTTAGCATTGATAAGTAGTAATCTAGATTGGCAATGAATTTGCATAAGATATTTAACAGCTAGCAAAGAATCACAATTATAGGCATTAGCTAGCAAAGAATCACAGCCTTGTTACTTGTCTCATCTTATAGGCATTACACATAGATCCATTCCAACATGGTGCATACTTCACCAATCTCATGCATGATGGAACAAATTTAGATGATGAGGTTATAGGTCAATCTTCACCAATATCTCCTCAAGTGGAATCCACCACCAAAAAACAAGGTGACAATTTTACATCAGAGGAAGACATTATGATAATCTCAGCGTGGCTTAATATTAGTTTGGATGCTGTGCAAGGAAATGAGCAAAAATCAAAGACATATTGGTATAAGGTTTGCGAGTTCTTCCACGAATATAAACCTAAGTCATGCCCTAGTCGTAGTCAAAATTCTTTGATGAATCATTGGTCGGCAATTCAGCTAGCCACCAATAAATTTTGTGGGTGCTTTGCACAGATAAAAAGACTGAATCAAAGTGGCTTGACAGAGAAAAACAAGGTATGCGTGAATATTTTCTTATACATACCTTGTACTTTTAATGATGAATTAATGAGTTTTGCTGTAATTTTTTTCAGATTCGTGATGCCAAGAACTTGTACAAAGAACTCCATAAATCTTCTTTTCAGTTTGAACATTATTGGAATGAGTTAAGGTATCAACCAAAATGGATGGAGAATTCCTAAGCAAAGAAGCAAAAAATAAAACATAATGCTACTTCTGGCAGCTCCATGCCTTCTACAGCGGACTCCATAAATTTAGGAGATGACGGTGGGTCCTATGGGTCCTTAGACAGGCCACCTGTAAGGAAAGCTAAGAAAGCGTGATTACAAAAATCGAAGATCAAAGAAGCTGAAGGTGATGAACTCGTTACTCTCTTAGCAGATATGAAGGAAGATAAAAAAGTTATGAATGAGAAGAAATTTGAAATGTTTGAAAAATATTACCTTAAAGAACAAGAACATCTAATGCAAGAACAACAACGTCTAATGCAAGAACAAGAACGTCTACTGCAAAAGAAAGAGAAAATGCAAATGGAGCAAAAAAAAAGGAAGATCGAATAATGTCGATGAATACGAGTTCCATGTCGAAGTTGCAAGCTGAATATTATCAGCGCCGCCAAATGGAAATCTTGGAGAAGAAAATTTAGTTCTTTTTTATCAATAGACAAACAACTTTAAGTAGTGGTAATGATGCTACAAGTACTGTAATAACATTTGATTAAGTAGTGCCTAGTTTCCATGCATATTCCATTGATGCTCGACTAGATCAGCTTGGAGTTTGGAATGACTTTCTTTGTCTCTAATGCAATGTTGAGTATTGATAAATTGGAGCAATTCTGAACTCCGCTCAGGTATGATTGTGGCAGTGGGATTCTCATCCATTGTGTCATAACTAACGTCTAACTCATTATCGTTCCACTCATCCTCGACAGTCATGTTATGTAATATTATGCATGCCTTCATAATATCCTTAAGCACTTCAAGTGTCCAGAAACGTGTTGGTCCACGCACTATAGCAAATCGTGCTTGGAGCACTCCAAATGCTCGCTCAACATCCTTTCTTGCTGATTCTTGAGATTTTACAAAATGTATTTGCTTATTTCCTCTTGGAGATTGAATTGTTTTGACAAATGTTGCCCATTTTGTATATATACCATTAGCAAGGTAATATCCTATTGTATAATCGTTTTCGTTGACTGAGAAATTGACTGGAGGAGCCCGACCTTCTGAAAGGAGAGCAAAAACAGAAGAGCGTTCTAGTACGTTGATATCATTATGAGATCTAGGTAACCCAAAAAAAGCATCCAAATCCATAGATCATATGAAACCACCACCTCTAAAATAATTATTGGTTAATGGACGTGACCAGAATACATATCTTTCTATGCTGTTGGACAATTCTTCCATTTCCAATGCATACAATCAATGCTACCCAACATCCCAGGAAATCCACGATTGGTACCCATTGCTAATAATCTAGCAATGTCATCGTTATTTGGTGACCTGAGGTATTCATCGGAAAAAATTGCTATTACCGCCCTCACAAATCTTTTCAAACTTTCTATTGCGGTGCTTTTACCAATCCTCACATAATCATCAGCAGTATCTGCTGCAACTCTATAAGCAAGCATTCTTATAGCGGCTGTCATCTTTTGAAGGGAAGACAAACCAGTAATTCCAACAACATTTTTTTTTTGGACAAAATATGGATCATAATCTTCCACCAGGGATATAATACGAAGGAAAATGGTTCGATTCATTTGAAACCTTCTTCTAAATAAATTTGGGGGATAGACAGACGGATCAGCAAAATAATCACGATACAGTCTCTCGTGCCCTTCAACTTGATTGCGAAAAATAACTGAATGACCTTGAATGGAACCACGACGTACACCAGAGCTTTTCTCGTTATTGTGTTTGTTCATTTCGATAGCACAAATTGTTACCATCTCCAATTCATCATCGGAGTCAGAATCGTCAAGAATCATCTTCATTGTAGGATGATGAGCCATAATATAAACACAAAGAAGGGTGCAATGACAATAAATCGATTTGAGGTGTATGACAACGAGAAATGGAAGATCCTATTTATACATATCCAAAAAATGACCGTTGTAATATGACCGTTACAAATATCACCGTTGAAAAATTCAAATTTTAAAATTTTGAATTTCGTAATCGTTATAAATATGACCGTTATTAATAAAAATTCAAATTTTAAATTTTGAATTTCATGACTATTATAAATATGACCGTTATTAATAAAAATTAAAATTTTAAAATTTTGATGACGTGGCTTAGCACGTCAGCATGTGTTGTCATCAATATGGTGATGACATGACATACTATATACTATTTTAGATTTTAATAATTAATAGTTAGTTAAAGTTAGTTGAAGTGGTTAGCTTAAATAGATAACGTGGTTGGAGTGAATTTGAAAAAATAGTTAGTTAAAGTAGATAATGTAAAAAAAAAATATTTTTTTACTAGCTATGTTACATAGCTCTCTTGGAGTTGCTCTTACAGGGATGGGTGGGTCTGTGGTGTTTCTTCAAGAAAACCCTTTTGGCAATCATGTGTATCTCACGTGATTCTTGGGTTAACAAAAATTTGGACATCCGTCAGGTCTAGGGCCAAATTGTCACCAAATAATAACATTGAGCGAGCATTTGCCCTTAATATTGTAATGGTCTAATTGTTGAACCAGCCTGGTTTAGTGTCTGGGTCACTAGGTTTTTGAATTTCAAGTCAATTGGTCGGATTAGGTTTTAAAACATTGTTTTAGAGCGACAGAGATGAGATTGAAAATCCAAAGAGAGAGGTGACTGAGAGAGGGAAGTCTAATATTAGGGCAAAAAAGCCCCAACATGGTCTTATTTTATGGAGTTTTTTTTACCCTTCAAGACCTGGTCTAAACAATTTTATTAAAACCGCCCGATTCAACGAATTTCAACGGGTTTGATGCTTGGATGATCCAACCCAGCCCGGTTTAAGTTCTAGTTTGTCGATATTCTGAGATGATGCACTTAACCGGGCTGGGTTTGACCTCTAAGCGTTGACTCCTAAATTATAGACTCAATCTCACTTTGCCCTTTAAATTTTGAATTTTTCACATAACCACCTCACTAATTGAATTTTTTCACATCGATCCAATCGCAAACTTCTTGCTAAATTGCCAATATGTTTGGATAAAATGAAAAAAATTACATAGTTTAGGGATAAAGTAAATAATTTCCTACTAAACATGTATCAAACGTTAATAATAGAGATGTTACTGCCCAATAAAAAATTACCTGTTGATGCTTTACTGCCACTACGATGGTGGTCTGAAATCTTAGATTTTATCGCCCAAAGATGGTGCTCTAGAATCCGGAGTGGTTTCCGACGTAGTAACTCATGGGGTATCCCTTACACAAACATAAACATGTGATAAGTGTAATCAAAAGGCAGACCATCAGTCATCAGTCACTCTAGCCTTATTGTAAACCCTCCTAATGACCCCAAATATCAAGGAATACAAATCAATATCCAAACCCATCTCCATAGCATGCAACAAGTAAGGTCTCGGTACAAGAAAGGTAGATACATTGGTGTTTGGGTCGATGTTATAATTTGTAATTAAATTCAACATCTAGTAATCCCTCGTCAATTCTTTTTGGTAGAACTTAGGACGGTTTCCAACCATCGGGATATGGAGCACTATATAACTCGGATGTGGCCTCTGAAAGCTTTGGCAACTCATTCTCTGGCTTGTGGCTTTGAACATCATTAGCTATTCGGGGTACAAACGGGTCATGGCAATCAAGTCACTAGAGAATTTAAATAAAATACCACAGATATAAGTAATGAAGTGAAAGCTAAATATCTAAATATGAAACACACTTAAAAAACTCTAGAGTATGTTTAGGGATGTGGGTTGACTATGAATAGGTGCAAAATGAAGTTAGGCTCGATTTTGGAGCTGAGGTGTACGATTTGGGGTATGCTTCGACTTAGAACTATTATGACTCCGTCTCCGATTCCATCTCGTTGGAGGCGGAGCGGAGTTTCAGAATTGAGCTAAATTTGGTCCAATTTTTATTGGGCTTTCTTATGTTTTTTTTCTAACTTTTGGTGGGATTTGGGCCAATTTTGAATGGGATTTTGACTATTTTTTGGCATTTGGGCTAGTTTCTAAATTATATAGTAAGGGTTTGGGCCAAATTTTAGATAGGGATTTTAAATTTTTATATAATACTATATTGTATGATTTATAATTTATATAAATTATTTATTAATTAAAATTGGAGTTGAAGTTTTTTCGAAAAAATAATTTTAGATTTTGATTCTGATGGAAGCGGAGTTGGAGTCGGTGTCCGATTTTTGAATTCTTGCATACCCATATGTGTTAGATATAATGAAAAAAAATCGAGTTTTAAAGCTTTGAGTTTGATTTTCTGTGCGGGAGCTCGAACTGTGTGGAGGTCACCTGAGCAGTCACTAAAGCTGTCTTGCACAACTACCCATTTCATACACCAGCACTCCTTTGGACCACTACTCCTCTTCCAATCAACTCCATGAGCCTCAGAAACATGCATGATTGTATGTATATGATTAGATACAACTAAATGCACATGCATGAATGAAATTAAGATTTATATGCAATGCAATTTTTATATTTAAAGAAAAATGCACAAAGCCATTAATTATGAAAATCATACTTATTCATTAAATAGCATATCAATCCTTATTTTATCATTTCCATGCATTACTCTAAGGCATAGTAATGAATATATAACTTAATTTTCATACATCATTAGAGCAATTTCCTTTCACTTTGTAAGATATCACTTACATTTGTTCAAATTTTATCTATCTTTGATCAACTCATATGTAACGTCTGTGAAACTAAACTTCGACAAAATTAAGAATTTGTGTAAATCAAATCATTGATAAAGCCCTGCATAAATTCCTAATGTATCGTCTAAGTGAGTGCGTAACTGATTAATGAGTGTCTTACATGAATTTTTTGGCGCTCTCTCTCGCTCTTTTTACATCCATTCAACTTTTAATGGCCTCATGTGAGTTTTTGCAAGAATTATATAGTTCTCTCAACAATTCAAATGTTATTAACACTAGCAATTATTTTTATGCCTCAACTTTTTATATTTGGTCACATTAGGCTATTTTCTCACAGTTGGTTCCTTGACATCTTTTAAGGGATTGGGTGTTTTATTAACCTTTAGCTTTGTGTTCACTTGTCAACAATCCTTAAAGTCACGTAAGGTCATTAATCATTCAGGCTATCAAGACTCTTAATCAATGAAAATGGTTGGTTAGGTGTGCACTTAATTGTATGATTTTTTACAAAAACTAACGTCATTCAAGCACGCTAGAGTGAAAGAGACTTGATTAAGCACTAAGGCTATAACCATTAAGTTCTCTATCCTCCAATTAGTAATGCACTTCAACTATGATTTAATGATGAAAAAACTATAATCCGAATCAAAGTGTGATTATCATAATTAACAACAAAAAATCTTTTTGCTTTTTCCTTTTTTTTTTCCTAATATTTTAGTACTAGCAATTGTCCGTGTTTGAACGTACTACAAAAAAATAAAATAAATTGCAAATATATGCTGATGTGTTTATGAAGCATGCATGACAACAAATAAGTTACCTTTCAGTGAGATGCTACACTCCATGGCACAAAAGTATCAAAATTCTTTGGGAGGGAAGAAGGTAGAAAAAAATCAAAGAGATCAATTCTGTTATCAGCTGCCTGATTTGTTGAAATGAAAATCTACAAAAATTGAGTAATAATGATGGAATTGTCCATTAGCAAATCAAAAAGCTCAATTTCGCTCTTGGATGGCTACTCTCAATGTCAAATTTAAGAAATTCCAATTCATAATCTAATGCACCAATTTCTCGTTGCAAGAATTTTGCTACATTCTCGATGTTTGCTTTGAATGCGTCAAAGGAACAAAATAGCAAATCAAACGATCAATACAAAGAGATGGCAAGAAAAACACACAAAAAAACATGCATGGGGTTGCAAATTTAGGTAAGAGGACTGGAAAAAATCCTCTTATTATGCATCAACGTGTACAGGTTTGCAAATATTAGGACCATAGCATATACCCAAGAAAGAAAACATTTAATGTATAAGTAAAAAAACAAATTAGCCACGTTGATAATTTCACTCATTTACTATGAAGGCAGTCCAATAGCATTTCCTACGTGGTTTCAAGATAGTTTCAGAAAGGAGGAAACCAAAATCAGTAAGGTTGATGGTTTATGCTCAAGGGAGCATGCACACGACAATGTAGACTTGTCAAGCGCAAATTCACACATGATCCATAGAGACAAAGGGGGATGGTTTCAAACATCCATAGATTTGTAATATGCAAATGCACAAAAGTTATATCTTTATATGTCAAACACAACTAGATTCATTATCAAACACATCATAGAAGAAGCACTTGAAAATTACATTATTACCAAAAGTACATCAACACCACCACTGCCAATTGAGCCAACAAAGTATGAATTTACTGGAAATGAGAACCTAAATCTGAGTGTAATAAAAACCTAAGTAGAGACCAAAACAATTAGTAATGTTCATGCATTCAAAGACCAAAACAACATACTTTTTTCCCTGGGTATCACACAATCCCACATGAAATCTTCCTTTAAAACACAAATTATAGCAAGAAAGAAACTGACGTATATATATATATATATATGTGTGTGTGTGTGTGTGTGTGTGTGTATGTACCTGGTTAAGATTTTTATGGGGTCAAGGCTTTTCATTGAAGCAATACCACAAACACTTTCTCAAAATCAATCGACCCTCTCTCAATAATATTCAAGTTTAAATGTCAATTACTCAACAATATCAACAATTGTATCCAAAATAACACTAATGGTGACTACAACATAAAGAAAGCTTCAATAATATAAATGCTTAAGTTTTACAAAAAAGTATTTCCAAGCAAAATCAACCCAAAAAAGTATGCACATCAAATTCATGTAAAATTATTGTAAGAAAAATACCTTAGGTTAGCCTTGAAATCAAATTTTTGCCTCAGTCACCCAACTTCCCCCCCTATTGCCCCCTCCAACTCAGTCAATACAATGAATTATTCATGTAATAGGTGATTTATTTTCTGGAACATGATCAATATGAAATGTAATTAGAATTGACAATTTCACAAATAAAACCAATAAAACTAATACCAAACTATACATAAGCTGGGTTCTTCATCCTAATTAAATATTCAGAATAACCTGTCACGGCAAGCATAGCATGGATTAACAAAAAATGAACTGAATAAACGATTTGAAACATTTATTCCATCACACAAACATAAGAATAAGTGTATAACCAACACATATACTATAGCAGTATAAGATAGTATTTATTAGTGGTGCTTCGTGCATGGCAATTGGCATACTTTGATAAGGTCTCTCTCTCTCTCTCTCTCTCACACACACACCATGACGGTCGATTGAATGCATTTCAAAGCAAAACCAATCAAAACTCAGCTTCTTACCCCTCTTAATTTCAATCTAAAAATTAACAATAACTATATTTTTTTGATTTAGTGTTTTGACAGAATCAAAAACCATAGAATCAAAGCCCAAGTAAATAGAGGTAAATCCCCATTCAATTCCAATGACAATAACAAACCTAATAAGCTGGTGGCATTGGGGCAAGGCCGTAGAGTTGGTGGCTGTGGTCAGGAGCAGAGTAAGAAAATTATTTTAGAGTGGATATCGTATATTTTAACAAGCTTAATTTTTTTTTTTGTAATTGATAAAAATAGAATAATATATTTATATTTAATTATATCCTATTTAATTCTTAAAAGTTTATTAAACTTGATGATGCACAAAATCGTATTCGTGCAAGATCAACAGTCAAGAGAATGATATTGTATAATTAAAGTGCAGTAAATAGGCAATCAATGACAATCAATGGTAAAACGGTAAATATAAAGTCAACACCAAAATTTATAGTGGTTCGGTCCGGGTGACCTACGTCCACTTTCTCGAATGATAGCGGTGGTCGACGATCTTTATTAATGAATCAAGGTACTCCGGAGAGTTTACAGTGCTTAGAGAGAAGGAGAGAGAGGGAACAGTGAGTGTATGAGAATCGGAGGCATGCCCTCAATGTTGAGAGGGCTTACATTATATAATTAGGGTAAAAAAGGGTGAGACGGTGGCGTGATAAAGAAGGTCTCTACCACTTTGGTAAGTCCTATTTTAGTAGGACTCAATCTTCTAAATCCCAGTATCTTCTCCCTCGTGTTCCTATTCAGTCAGAGGATGATCCTGAGTTGGACTGGGCTCACTCTTGCTCTTGATGTTGGACTTATATTGGAGTCAAGTGGCCAAGGAGAGGACCACTTGGAGCCATATGGGCGGCGCCCCTTGGAGGAGCATGGGCGACGCCCACTTGTAGGAGTACTTGGGCGATGCCCACCTGGACCTGGACTTGGACCTGGACTCAGAGTGGACCTGGACTTATGTTAGAGTCAAGTGGCCAAGGAGAGGACCACTTAGGGGCATATGGACGGCATCCCTTGGAGGGGCATGGGCGACGTCCACTTGTAGGAGTACTTGCGCGACGCCCACCTGGACTTGGACTTGGAGACTGGACCTGGACTTGGAGTGGACCTGGACCTGGACTCGGAGTGGACTTGGACCTGGGCCTGGACTCGGAGTGGACCTGGACTTGGGTAGGCTTTGTTCTTGGACTTGCGTTGGAGTGTAAAAGCCATGAGGAGCAAGGCAGAGCTAGGAGAGGACCAAAAGGCAAACCCACACCTTTGGAGTCACATGGGCGACGCCTCTTAGAGGAGGCATATGGACGACACCCACCTGGGCTTTGGGCGGCGCCTCTTGGTTCTTTGATGCAGGCATTGATTCCTTTGTCTTCCTTTGGACTCTCACCTGATGGGTCGACCCAACCTCGACTTTGGCCTCCTTTTGGGATTTATAGGTTTATTTTCATTGGGCCTGGTCCAGTCAAATTCGGGCTCGTCATTTGCCCCCCATGCCCCCAAGCCTCTGATTTTTGGTGAGAGGAAGGGGTTGTGGGCATGTGTTTCATCTTCGTCGGAGTGAGTAGAATTTTTCTTGCATTCCCTTCGCTACCTTTTCGTCTTCGGGGACTTGTAGGACTTACTGATAAGTGTGGTAGTGGGCAAGGCTGCCTGGGCGCCTAAAGCAAGAGGTAGGCACCCAAGTGCTGGAGGAAGGCGCCCAAGGCAAAAGGTAGACACACAAGGCAATTAGGATGGCGCCCATGTGGCTGGTTGCATGCTATATGCTAACTTGGAGCACGAAACTTGGTGGGTGGCACCCATGTGGTTGCTATGGGCGAGGCCTGCACAGCTGTTATGGGCGGCGTCTGCGCATCTGCCATGGGCAATGCTAGGCTGTCCTGGGCGAGGGTGCCAGTTTGGTGGACGCTAGACAGGAGGGCCCCAGGCAGGAGGGTGCCAGGCAAGTGGACACCAGGTAGACGGGCACCACTTGGAGGCTAGTATGGTGCTTTGAGTAACGCCATGAGGCTGGTAGGGCACCTTGTCTCTAATTTCAGGAGCTCCTGTTGATAAGGCTATGGTGGAGAGTGGTGTCTTCCCCTCTTTCAAGAGGTTAAGGTTTGATGCCCCCCGTGCTTCTTGGTTAATGTTTGATTGTCAGGTTGCTTCCCATGAGATGGGTCCGAGTAATGCCCCCACTCTTTTTCATATTGGGGCTTTTGTGCTATCCTTTATACTGCTATAGGAGTTGAGACTTTTGTGTGGTCTTCTACGGGGACTGTAGCTCCACATAGCTGTCCCGCTTGGACTTGACTTTGGTCAACGAGGGGCTTTGGAGGTCTGTGGCCCTTAGGATATCAGAGTGGCAGGCACGGGGGCTGTTGAAGAGCAGGTAGGGCTCGGGCGGCAGACACGAGAGGATGCCGCAGGGCAGGTAGAGCTCAGGTGGCAGACACGAGAGAGTGCCACGGAGCTGTAGGGCTCGGGCGACCGACACGAGAGAGTGTCGCGGAGTAGTAGGGCTCGGGTGGCAGGCACGAGAGGATGCCACGAGTAGTTGGTATAGCTCAAAAGTAGGCTGTCATGACGGAGACTCATTCCATTGAGATGGATATGAGGAGGGCTCTCTCATGCCATTGTGATGGAGATGAGGAGGGCTCTGAGGAGCTGGACACCTGAGGCTCATAACATTATGTATGCTATTTGTGAAATGAGACCACCCTTTTTAGATGTTTTTACAAACCTTGTTTGAATTTGGGAAGATTTTGCTACAGAGCTTCGTGCTCATCCCCTACAATTACATTTTTTTCAGATTTAGTGCAAGAGGAGGATCTAGGCATTGACGAGCCGGGACATTGGGAGGCTCCACTCGAGGGGAACCTAGATCCCGAGGTGGATATTTAGAACCGTGGTTCTTTTGTACTAGACTAGAAAATTCTTTTGGACATTGTGTAGTCTAGTTTCTTTTGTACTTTCCGCTGCGCTATAATAGTAAACTTTTCATTGGGAATGTAAAGGCCAAAGATGACATATTCTTTTGGGATATTGATGTAAGCGTTATGAATCATGGCTATGAAGTCTTCTTTATTGGTGGTTTATCTTAGTGCTCTCATGGTATGAATGGTTATTGAATGTAATGCCGTCCAGGGTGTATTTTGGGGTGTTACATTTACATCCCCAAAAGAATATCAAAGTAAATCTTGCAGCAGAAATACAAAATAAACTAGACTATACAATGTTCCAAAAGAATGTCCTAGTCTAGTACAAAAGAAGCCACAACTCTACATATCCACCTCGGGATCTAGGTTCCCCTCGAGTGGAGCCTTCCAATGTCCCGGCTCATCGATGCCGAGATCCTCCTCTAGCACCAAATCTAAAAAATGTAATTTGTAGGGGGTGAGCACGAAGCTCTGTAACCACATTTCTCCCAAACTCAAACAAGGTTTTAAAA
>JAHQCQ010006022.1:0-16351 GCA_023539305.1 Ilex asprella | reverse complement strand
GCATCATTCCCCTCCTCTTGAATAGGATTTGCCCTCAAATCATCACCTACATCAAAAGGACTTAAATCAGTAACATTAAAAGTAGCACTTACATTGTACTCACCAGGTAAATTTAGCTTGTAATCGTTGTCATTGATGCGCTCTAGGACTTGGAAAGGACCATCTCCCCTTGGAAGCAATTTGGAATGTCTTTGCACCGGAAATCTCTCTTTTCTCAGATGCAACCAAACCCAATCTCTGGGTTCAAAAATCATCTTGTGACGCCCCTTGTTGGCTTGCTTTGCTTACTACTCTATTCTTCGCTCAATGTTGAGTCTTGATTTCTCATGAATTTGCTTGACAAAGTCAGCTTTCTTCTTGCCATCTAAATTAACGTGCTCAGTCAAAGGTAAAGGAGATAAATCCAATTGAGTTAAAGGATTAAATCCATACACAATTTCAAATGGTGAAAATTTTGTAGCAGAGTGAACAGATCGGTTATAAGCAAACTCAACATGCAGTAAACATTCTTCCCATGTCTTGATGTTCTTTTTAATGATTGCCCTAAATAAAGTAGCCAAAGTCCTATTTACTACTTCAGTTTGACCATCAGTTTGTGGATGACAAGTAGCTTAATACCTAGCTTACACCACAAAGTCTTCCAAAAATAGCCCAAGAATTTAGCATCCCTATCTGAAACAATTGTTCTAGGCATGCCATGTAATCTCACAATTGTGCTGGCCCTTTAAGTGTTTCAAGGACTCAAGATTACTGTGAATCACGAATTCGTTAGGCCATAGGTAGTGTTGCCACGTCTCTAAAGCTTGAACCAATGCATACAACTCCTTGTCATAAGTTGGGTAATTTAAGGCTGCCCCGCTTAGTTTCTCGCTGAAGTAAGCAATTGCTCGTCCTTCCTGCATAAGCACTGCTCCTATGCCAATACCTGAAGCATCACATTCAATCTCAAATGTTTTCAAAAAGTTAGGTAAAGACAATAAGGGGGCATTGGTCAGCTTCTCTTTGATTAATTGAAACGCCTTTTCTTGTTCTTCTCCCCATCTAAATCCAACATTCTTCTTGATCACTTTGGTAAGTGGTGCGGCTATGCTACTAAAGTCCTTCACAAACCGCCGATAGAAACTAACAAGTCCTTGAAAACTACGAACATTACTTACACTTGTGGGACTCGGCCATTCTTGGATTGCACGTACCTTCTCTTCGTCAACCTGTATACCTTGTGCACTAACAACCTATCCCAGAAATACAAGCTTATCGGTATGAAAAGTACACTTCTTTAAATTAGCAAACAACTTTTCTTTCCTAAGCACATCTAAAACAGATTTCAAATGGACCACATGATCTTCCATGTTTTTGCTATAAATGAGTATATCATCAAAGTTGACAACAACAAATCTGCCTATAAATGCACTCAAAACATGATTCATAAGTCTCATAAAAGTGCTCGGAGCGTTAGTCAATCCGAAAGACATAACTAACCATTCATACAAACCATATTTTGTTTTAAAGGCTGCTTTCCATTCATCTCCTTCCTTTATTCAAATCTGATGATAACCACTCTTTAAATCAATCTTAGAAAATACACAAGAACCATGCAGCTCATCTAACATATCATCTAAGCGAGGAATAGGATGACGATACTTTACCGTTATGTTGTTGATGGCTCGGCAATCAACGCACATTCTCCACGTCCAATCCTTCTTAGGTACAAGTAAAACCGGAACAACACATGGGCTCATGCTCACCTTCACGTGCCCTTTCTATAACAACTCACTTACCTGCCGTTGAAGCTCCTTTGTCTCCTTGGGATTGCTCCTATAGGATGGTCGGTTATGAATTGTCTCACCGGGAACAAAATCAATTTGATGTTCAAATCCTCAGATTGGAGGTAACCCATGTGGAGTTTCCTCAGGAAAGACATGCTCATACTCCTGCAAAAGAGAAACAACAGAACTAGGCAAAGCAAAGTCAAGTTCGTTAGTGTTTAGAAGTGCCTCTTTGTACAAAGTACAATCATCGGCTGATTTAAAAACATGGCTCGCTTAATTTCACTCACTTTTGCATAAAAATTCTTTTGTTTTCTCTCTGATTTTCTCTCAATGGCCTCATTTTGATTTTCTTTTTCTCTCTCATTTTTCTCGGCCTCTCTCTGATTTTCACTCTTTTTCTTTTGTTCACTCTCTTTCTTTTGATCACTTTCTTTCTACAATCTCACTTGATCCTCATATACTTGCTGCGGTGTCAATGGTACAAGAGCGATTGATCGTTGATTAAGCACAAAGGAATATTTGTTCGTAAAGCCATCATGCTTCACATGCCTATCAAACTGCCATGGACGCCCTAGCAATAAATGTCCGGCTTGCATTGGTACAACATCACATAACACTTCATCTTCGTACTTACCAATTTGAAATGCAACTAACACCTGCTTGTTTACCCTTATCTCATCACTATCATTTGACCATTGCAACTTATATAGTTTTGGGTGCTTCAACACAGGTAGTCCCAACTTCTCCACCATAATTGTGCTTGCAACATTAGTACAACTACCACCATCAATAATCACCCAACACACCTTGTCTTTGATATAGCACCTAGTGTGAAAGATGTTCTCCCGCTGCTCTTCATCAACCTCCTTTGCATGCGCGCTCAATGCTCTCCATGCCACCAATGTCAATGCGTCAGGGGCTAAATATTCCTCCTCGAAGATGTCCTCCAATGGTGGTATGCCATCGGTGTTGGAATCTTCGTTGTCGGTCACAATTTCACCATTGTCATGCAACACCATGACCTGCTTGTTTGGACATTGACTTGCTATGTGTCCCCTGCCTTGACATTTAAAACATTTAATGTCACGATTCCTAGAGGTAGAAGTGTCGGTTTTACCTTGAGGAATGTGGCTGGTGTTCGTGGACTTGGGCTCGGCTTTAGGCGTTGGCGACTTGTCCAGTTGCTTGGTGTAACTAGGTTTCCAAGAAGTAGAACTAGAGTTATGGGTTGCATGAGACCCACCCCTCCTATTGAGTTGTTGCTCCACTTTGATGGCCATGTGCACCATATCTTCCAACTCTACATAATGCTGCATCTCTACCTTATCTTGGATTTACAGGTTTAGTCCAAGTAAAAACCTAGCCATTGTAGCCTCTCGATCTTCTTCTACATTGGCTCGGATCATAGCAATCTCCATCTTCTTGTAATAATCCTCAACGCTTCGGCCTCCCTGTCTAAGGCCTTGTAGCTTTTTGTACAACTTTCAGTAGTAGTAGCTTGGAACGAACCGCTTTCTCATCACCGTTTTCATCTCCTCCCATGTCTCTATTGGTTGTTCCCTATTTCGCCTCCTGTTTATAACAAGCTGGTCCTATAGCATAGTCAGAAAACTCAATCACCGCTAATTTTACCTTCTTTGCTTCGGAATAGTTGTGACAATCAAATACAAACTTCATCTTCTTCTCCCACTCAAGGAATGCTTTAGGATCGGATCTACCTTGAAACGATGGAATCTTCATCTTGATACCACCTAAGTTGTTATCTTCCTGGTTCCTAGCTTCTCAAAACCGCCTCCATGTCTCCTATTACTAATAACAGAATTCTGATCATCTTCTTCATCAAAACCAGCCCCATAAGTCTCTTCATCTTCTACCCTTACTTCCCTCGGTTGAGCTCTTTCGCTTATATGTGCATTAGGGACGTTTTGTGGCTGCCTCTCATGTGTATTCTCAATCTGATCTATCCGTTTGTGAACTTGCTCTTGTTCCAACTTCATCACATGCCTCATCTCACTCATCATGGCCTCCATAAACAATTTCGGATCAGCAAGATCCGTAGCATTGTTGTGAGTTATAATTGCTGCAAAAAAAGAGTTAGAAAAAAAAACAAAAAAAAACGAATAAGGACCTCACAATTCCCTCATTTAAGTGTTTACACTCAAGAATGTGGATCACTCTACACTCGTGTTTCGCTCAAAATAGATGGTTTTTTAGACCCTCTATTGTTCTCACCACTCTTGCCTTTTTCCACTTGATAATTCTCTTTTAGTTCTTTTGAAACTAAACAAACAATTCAAAATTTCCAGCAACAATTCACCAAGAACTCATTAGGGAATTTTGGGTTTTAAGAGTAAGAATTAAAGGAACACGGCTAACTAGATTTTTGGAATAACAAAAATATCTGAATTTTGGGTTGAGGTGATTTTCGGGCTTATTAGACCAAAACAAATAGATAAAAACAACTAGAACCAAACAATTTTGGCCTTTCTCTCTGTCACTTTTTTTTTGACTCCTTTCGGCCTTCTCTTTTTTTTTTTTGACTCCTTTTTGCATTTTTTTGACTTCTTTCTGTTTTTTTTTTTGGTTATGAACAACAACTATCTTTTGATTGTAACAAAATACGAGCGGAATGGGAGTAGAGGATATTCGGCTAGACTAGAATTTGTGAACAGAATTTGGGAGTAAAGAACACAAAATAAAGAAAGAAAGGTTTTTTTTTTTTTAAAAGATAGGCAAACCTGAACTAGAACCTTTGCTCTAATACCAAATGATGTGAAACCCGCCAAAATAACGAAATCCAACAACCAAAGGAACCCAAGATCGTTCTACAATCAGATTTGAATGAAAGACCGCGACCCGTTGTTTATGACAAACATGAACCTCAGTATATATGACCTCAACACGCTGTTTGTGTGAAACAAGAACCTTGGTATAAAGGAAGACGACACAAACGGTGTGGAAACCCGTTTGATAAGTCGTTGGTGAACGCCACGAAAAATCCCAATAAGTTCGTCGAGTTCTTCAAAGAACCAAAGAGAAAAATACTCTCACAATTTGCTGAATAATAATCTGACTTTTCATTGATTTGAATGCTTATTTATAAGGCTGGTCATTACAAGGATTAGGAAACTTCCTAAAATAACTATCCTAATTAAGAAATATCTTTTACTTGTTGGTAAAGAAATATCTCTTATTTTCCTAAGACTCTTACTTGAATAAAAGAAAAACAATCAGCCCTTTAATTGGCTGATCACATGCCTAAATGGAAAAAGGAAAGTACTTGGCATTCAAGCCTTAAAATCAAATCTCAAAAAGAGTGAATAGTGCACGGTTACTGTAGTGTGAATAGTGCGGTGCTACAGTAACTTTGAAAACCCTAGTTCATATGAAATAAAACATGTGGGCTAAACATCCTCAATCCCACTTACTCGAATAATAATAATCCTTTAACAAATTGGAGGCCTTAACAACAATAGGCCAATTTAAGCTTAGCCTTAGCCCCTAGCCGGATTCTTCTAAAACTTGAATCATGTTGATGAATCTTTGTTGTCCAAGTGAATCATGGTCAATGGGCCTCCACAAACTTGCTTGAGTTCATGCCTCTTGAATCAGTCCATTGAGTACCTCTTTAAACTTCCTTGCTCGTGCTCTCATAACTGGCCCAATTGGAACTTGAACTAGGTCCCTTGAAGTTGTGCCATGATTCGCATCAACATAGATCAACGATTAATTCATGGGAAGCTAAAGACGAGATAAAGTGAGGATCCAAGAATAAACTGGGATAACTCTATGAAATATAATGATGAGAACTAAGGTGGGCCTTCTTTTAAAGATCTTTTGCATGTCTAGATGGACCAATTTCAAGATCAAGAGCCATGAAGATCAAGGAAGCAATGCAAGGATAGGCGCAATCCACTTGGGATAAAACTAGCAAGAGCCCAACACTCAAGATGGGCTTGAAAGAAGGAGAACCGATTTTGATCCACTTGATCCATACTATAGAAGACATAACGACATGACTTAGAGATAGAGTCTTTTGTTGTTTTGGTTTTTATTTTGTTTAAAGAGTTTTTAATATTAGTTTAGAATAAGTGGGTTTGAGGATGCTTGGCCCACATATGTCTTATTATTTAATTTGAACTAGGGTTTAGAATAAGTATTGTAGCACGATACTGTTTATGCTACAGTACCATGACACTATTCACTCAAGGGCATTTTTGAGAGAAAGGGTCATAATTTTAGTCTTTAGTTATTCCTATTTAGATTGGGATTTGTTTCCTTAGTAGATTAGGATTTGTTTCCTTAGTAGATTAGGATTTGTTTCCTTATTAAATTAGGATTTGTTTCCTTGTAATGACCTTCCTTATAAATAAGCATTTAATCAATGAATAGGGAGACAAGATGGGAGACAATACATAATGAATCTTGATTGTGATTTGAGTTGAGTTTACTCCTCTTGTTCTTGATTGAACTTTTGAACTTATCAAAGGTAGATCACAACCTTTGTGGTGTTACTCCATGTAATTTGAGTTCTTGAGACGGGTTCTTCAACAGGTCTAGATTTTAATATAATCTAGGTTCTTGATACGAGTTCTCAACGGGTCTAAATTCTTCATCCATGGACCTGAGTTTGGTTTTCCTAGGTTGTTTCTCCTATATTGTTGTTGGGTCTCAAAGCAAGTCGATTGGGGTTCACATCATTTGGTATCAGAGCAAGGCTTTCAACCAGGTCATATTCTATCTTTTTTTTTTTAATTTCTAGCATAATTGGTTCTAGGGCTTCATTGTTCTAGGGTTACAAAAAAAAAAAAGGAGGCTGCCAAAATTCTTAGGGTTTTGTGTGGCTACCAAAAAAACTATTTTTTTTTTCATTGTTCTAGGGTTTGAGTTATCTTTAGGTTTTTTTTCAATTGTTTATTATCTAGTTTGTTATCAAATCAGTTAGTTACAAAAAAAAAAAATCGTCCAAAAAAAAGAACATAATATTTTTATGTGTATTGTGAGGTTTCTAACTTATTGTTCTTCCAAGAACTATTTCAAGAACTTTTCAAGAATTAATCTTTCTTGTGGCGTTCATCGACTTATCGCTCAATCTTGAGTGTAGCGTATTTCTCTTGAACTTTTAACCTTGGGTTCTTATTATTCTGGTTTGTGAACTTTCTTGGGGATTCTTCAATCAATATGCGTGTGGGTTCTTGAATTCGTCTAAGGGTTTGCATCAATTGGTATGAGAGCTTTCGGGTTTGTTTTCTCAAATCAGGTTGGTGTTTCTTTTTCTATTTAAGCACATCAATTTTTTAATAAATATATATCTCCGTGCACTGTTCATTGTACTGTTCATCACGGTTTTTCTTTTTTTCTTTTTTTTTTCTGTATGATTTGGGGCGTGACTTGCTGCTGGAATTTCAGTTGTTCTTTCTATAATTTTAATATCAATTAGGGTTGCATAATATGGGCAGAATTGAATGCATAATTTGCTAGTGAATCGATTGTGAAGTTTGCTGCCCAATTACGCATAGTTTGAATTTTTTTTCTACCTTCTATGTTTTTTATCTTTCTCCTTAAGATGTCGATGAAGATTCGAGGACGAATCTTTTTGAGGAAAGGGGGAATGATGAGAACTAAGGTGGGCATACTTTTAAAGATCCTTTGCATGTCTAGATGGACCAATTACAAAATCAAAAGCCATGAAGATCAAGGAAGCAATGTAAGGATTAGCGTAGTCCACTTGGGATAAAGCTAGCAAGAGCCCAACACTCAAGATGAGCGTGAAAGAAGGAGAACCAATTTTGATCCACTTGATTCATGCTATGGAAGACACAAAGACATGACTTAGAGATAGGGTCTTTTGTAGTTAAGGCTTTTAATTTGGTTAAAGAGTTTTATTATTAGTTTAGAATAAGTGGGTTTTAGGATGCTTGACCCACATATGTCTTATTATTTTATTTGAACTAGGGTTTAGAATAAGTACTGTAGCATGGTACTGTTCATGCTACAGTACCATGACCCTATTCACTCAAGGGCATTTTTGAGAGAAAGGGTCATAATTTTAGTCTTTAGTTATTCCTATTTAGATTAGGATTTGTTTCCTTAGTAGATTGAGATTTGTTTCCTTATTAGATTAGGATTTGTTTCTTTATTAAATAAGGATTTGTTTCCTTGTAATGACCAGCCTTATAAATAGGCATTTAATCAATGAAAAGAGAGACAAGAAGGGAGACAGTACATAATGAATTTTGATTGTGAGTTGAGTTGAGTTTACTCCTCTTGTTCTTGATTGAACTTTTGAACTTATCAAAGGTAGATCACAACCTTTGTGGCGTTCCTCTTGAGATGGGTTTTTCAACGGGTCTAGATTTTAATAAAATCTAGGTTCTTGACACGAGTTCTCAACGGGTCTAAATTCTCCATCCATGGACCTGAGTTTGGCTTTCTTGGGTTGTTTCTCCAATATTGTTGTTGAGTCTCGAAGCAAGTCGATTGGGGTTCACATCAATATCTAAGGCTCAAAATCTTGTCCACCCTCAACCCAGTCAAACCGAACCATCATACTCTGAAAGGAGGGAAGAAAAAGAGTTGAAATGGCATACCCAAGAGGAGGTCTCCCTTGGATTAGCCAACGTAAAGGCTTTAGCTACTCATGCTTAAGGTAAAAGCAACAATGAAATGAGAAGACATTATCAAGAATTGAAGATTGTGGCTAAGTTAATGCAAGAAAACATAAACTAATAGATAATGCATTTAATACCGATTTTAAAACTAAGAAAATGAAGAACATGAATGCATTAATGGTGAAAGCTTGAATGGATGATCAAACTTAAAAGCAACATGAAATCCATGGCATTAAAGACTTCAAACAAAGCTTAGAAGATTCTTACATCAAATTACAGGACAATGTGTGGAAGAAAATGCAAAAATCTCAACTTCTCTCTCTAATACTATTCATCTTCTTCCTAGACCCTCTCTCTATATTCTAATGTGTATTGCCACCTCCCTTATTTTCTCACTTGGAAGCTTTAAAAACTTTCATGGGGTCCCCCATTAGCTATGAGATGTCATCTCCCTCCATAGGATAGGTTGGACAGGGTTGGTGCAGACTTTGTCTCCACGCTCAACACCTTCTCTCTCCTTTTTCCTCATTAATGTTCAAGCATCCAAAAGTCCTACGGGAGGTGTAAGAGGGTTGTCCATGGTTTGGAAGTGGCAGGGGTAGGAAGGAGAATGTCTGGTGGGACCCCCAAGATTACAGAGCTTGAGATTCAGATTCTGACACAATTCAGTAAAACCTACCAATAGACCGCAGAAAAACCTACTGGTAGGTTTCACTTCTGATGTGAATCATGGCCCAACTTCAAGAGATCTAGTTAAAGTTCCAATTAGGCCAGTTACGAGAGCACTAGCAAGGAAGTTTATTGTAAGGCTTGCATGCCAAGTACTTTCCTTTTAAATTTAGGCATGTGAGTTATTCTTTTTAGGAAAGTAAGAGATATTTCTTTACCCACAAGTAAGAGATATTCCTTAAATAGGATAAGCTATTTTAGGAAGTTTCCTAATCCTTGTAATGACTAGCCTTTATAAATAGACATTCAAATCAATGAAAATTGAGATTGTTATTCTGTAAATTGTGAGAGTATATTTCTCTTTGGTTCTTTGAAGAACTAGGCGAACTTATCGGAATTTCCCGTGGCGTTCACTATCGACTTATCGAACGGGTTTCCATACCGTTTGTGGCGTCTTCCTTTATACCAAGGTTCTTATTTCACAAACAGCGGGTTGAGGTCTATATACCAAGGTTCTTGTTTGTCGTAAACAACGGGTCGAGGTCTTCCATTCAAATCTGAACGTAGAACGATCTTGGGTTCCTTTTCGTTGTTGGTTATCGTTATTCTTGGCGGGTTTCACATCAACTTCAGTAGGCAAAATATACTGGTATTTCTTTGGTAGGTACAGGACTGTAGCCAAAACCTACTGGTAGGGTTTTCCTAGTTATCCTAATTTCTTGGTTCCTCCACTTCCTGAGCTATTGTCAAGTCTCCTCCTCATCTCTATTCATCTTAAGCATCATGAGAGGGCTCAACAAGCATCATTTAAACCCTTTTATCAACAACCAAACTAAAAAGCCCTAATTTTAGCGTTCTGGGTGAAACCTACCGATAGGTTAAGAGTATTGGTAGTTTTGCGGTAGGTGCAAACCAGTGGCCCCAAACCTACCGGTAGGTTTTGCCTTCTTTTGCAAAAAAACCCTTTACTTTCTAAATCTTTCATTTTCCATTTTATTTCCTTTCCGTAACATTCTAACTCTCAAATTATGACCTCTACTTCTCTCTAATCATGTACACCACTTGTAAACCACAATTAGAACTATAATGCCCAACTCCTTTCTAAAATAGCAATATGATTTAAAATTTTGTGCATTCGACACACAAGGCATAATCCTACTTTAAAATACCAAAATAAACACCCAAAAGGCAGACACATATGCAAATATCAAGGGCATTCTTAATTCATTCAAATATAAAAAACTTGAGCAATATTTCCCTATTATGCAACCATGGAGCTATTTAACACATTTCTCAGATGGTCGAACCAAGAACACGAGCATCACTATAGCCTCAAATACTAGTGTAAAGTATGCACCTACACATTCATTTTCAAACTCATATGTGTGTGAATTGGACAAATAATTTGAGCATTTACGCAACAGAATTCATATTCGAATTGCTAGCCAAATTTAGCTTCAATGAAAACTCACCAAAGGCCACTCTTAACAATGAAATACACTCTAGTTATCTTGGTATGGACTCCATGTGTACATGTGAGATAGAATCTTGTGTGCAAAATAAAGTGGACTCACTTGTAATCCAAAAATATAGTTCATGTGTGAAAATGAAATGACTTTGCATAGTCTCATGAGAAGAATATTAGGGCATTGGGTAGCAAAACTAACTAATCATTTTCTTAAAAACCATGTATCCCTCAAACTTCTCTATATCACTTTGGACTTCAAAGGTTATAATGAGGCCTTGGGGTGATATTAAGACAAAAGAAACAAAGGATATAGGATAACAAAGAGGGTTGTTCCAAGTGAAATCCAATTATGTCAAAAACACCTCCCTTTTCATGGGATTTTCATTCTTAGAACATCACCACACTCTTTGTTTCTTTTCTTTGTTTTCCTTAAAATTTTTATTTTCTTTCGATAATTCTTTTCTTATTATCACCCCTTTTCTTCCTTTTCTTGAGTTTTCATTTTTTTTTTCAACTCTTTGAGTTTGAAAAACAAATATCCCTTGCTTGAATTTCCACACAACACTTTCTCTTTTTCCAATGTGGATTTTGTTGGAACTTTTGGAAAAATGGTCTTGTCAATTTGTTTGCCACTCCTAAGGGTGGTGACCAGCTGGAGTTGCTCCCAACTCTCTTTGGTGGGCTCGAAAAACTCTATCACATGTTGACCCCTAGGGTTCTCTTGGGGTTGAGTAGGAAATTTTCCCTTCTCAAGTTGTGACGACCTTATGGCATTAATCAATTTTGTGATTTAAGTCCGAATGTCGCCTTTAGATAGGTTGTTAGAATGCTTGGAAGTAGGAAAATTTTGGTTTGGAAGTGAGATTTGGAGCATAGGAATGGTTTTGCAGCAAAGGCAAAACCTCAGGAAGGTTTGGTTATAAACCTTCCAGATGTTTTTTTCCAATGTATAAAACCTTCCGTAAAGTTTTCATCGAACTTTTGGGAGGTTTTCACTCCTGGACAGCTTTTGCCCCAGTAGTGCGCAAAATCTTTCGAAAGGTTTTCATCTGCCTTCCAAAAAATCTTTCCCAGAATGCTAAAAACGAGGGTTTAAGTTCTGATTTTTTGGGAACCCCTTCTTTTTTCCCTCAAATCTCAAGCTTCAAAGCTCTCTTCTCTCCCACTACTCTTTTCCAACCTTCAAAGAACAATCACCCACCCATCAAAACTCCTAATCACTACTCCTAAGGTTGAGTTTTACATGGATTTCACTCCATTGCAATGGCTCTTATGAGTGGGATGTCCATTGATGATTTTGAGCCCATTGAGAAGCTATTCTTAGTTTTTTGTCATTTTTTGGCTTGAGGGCACTGTTGATCTTCATGGCCCATACCAAGTGAACAGGTGATGTGAACCCCAATTGACTTGCTTTGAGACCCAACAACAATATTGGCGAAACAACCCAAGAAAGCCAAACTCAGGTCTAAGGATGGAGAATCTAAACCTATTGAGAAATTGTTTCAAGAACCTAGATTATATTAAAATCTAGACCCATTGAAGAACCTGTCTCAAGAACCCAGATTACAAGTAGGAACGCCACAAAGGTTATGATCTACCTTTGATAAATTCAAAAATTCAATCAAGAACAAGAGGAGTAAACTCAACTCAACTCACAATCAAAATTCATTATGTATTGTCCCTCATATTCATTAATTAAACGTCTATTTATAAGGCTGGTCATTACAAGGATTAGGAAACTTCCTAAAATGCTATCCTAATTAAGAAATATCTCTTACTTGTGAGTAAAAAAATATCTCTTAATTTCCTAAGACTCTTACTTGAAGAAAAGAAAGACAATCAGCCTTTTAATTGGCTGATCACATGTCTAAATAGAAAAGGGAAAGTACTTAGCATTCAAGCCTTACAATTAGACCCCAAAAATAGTGAATAGTGCATGGTTACTGTAGCATGAACAGTACCTACTACAGTACTTATTCTAAGCCCTAGTTCAAATAAAATAATAAGACATATGTGGGCTAAGCATCCTCAAACCCACTTATTCTAAACTAATAATAAAATTCTTTAAAGTTCTCCTTCTTTCAAGGCCATCTTGAGTGTTTGGCTCTTACTAGCTTCATCCCAAGTGGATTTCACTAATCTTTGTATTGCTTTCTAGATCTTCTAGGCTCTTGATCTTATAATTGGCCCATTTGGACATGCAAAAGATCTTCAAGAGTAAGCCCACCTTAGTTCTTATCAACAGGTTTGGAGTCCCCTCAACCTACGAGCACTACCTTTTGCAAGAGGTGTGTGGAGGGACCAAGTAGCAGGGATATGGATGAAAGGAGGATGATGGCAAGACACTATGCTCGTAGACAAAGGATCAAAGAATAAAATGTGACTTGTGAGAGGTTTGTGGACAAGATTACCCTTGGGGCCAGCAAATGAAAGTGGTGAGGGTTATCGAGGGGAATGGACTGGGGATTTGGTTTGAGCCAATAACTATAACCTGGCGTTGTGTAGGGAATTTTATAGGAAGTTGATGGTGTTGGGTGAGGACAGTTCAATCCTCAGGACGAAAGTCAAGGGGAAGACCGTTGATGTGACCCCCAATTTGATAACCACTTTGTTGAGGTACCAGAGGTTGCCCCCAACACCCCGGTGTACCCACACAATGTCAGAAGGATTAAGACATTGTCTGAGTATGTCCAGCTCACCTATGATGAACTAACAAAATTCAAGGAGATAACTCTAGTTGGGGGGCCTCAAGCAATCCTACAGGGTCATGAACAAATCCCACCACTACAATTTGATGCCTGTGGGTTACGAGAGGAGCCCGAATGTCAAGAATCTTACCCTTCTCCATGCGTTTATGAAGGAAAGATGATTGACGTGGCCATGTTGATTTGGGAGGAGATAAAAGTGTTTTCTCAGGCTGCAAAGCTGAAGTCTAACGTCCCTTTCGACAATCTCATCACTCGAATGGGCTCTCACTACAAGGTGAAGTCCTACGCACATGATACGCTGCTACCCCTGAGACTGGAGTCGTTGAGATGTCAAACAGCAATAAGAGGGCAACTAGGACTGGGGGTGAGATAGCCAATACCTTAGCACTGAAGCCATCCTTAGCTGGTCCATCATCCTCTACACCTTTCACCTTTGCCCTGGCTTGTTGCTTGATAGTTTTCCTTGTCTTCCCTAACCTCCCAACATTACCCTCAATGTATGTGTGATTCATGGGCAAGAGAGGGGAGTGTCACTCTCCCTTGTAAAGATGTCAAAAGAAAGGGCAAGGAGAAGAGGGAATGAATTGTGAATGAACAAAAATGCTTCCTAATGTGAACCCCAATCGACTTGCTTTGAGACCCAACAGCAATATTGGAGAAACAACCCAAGAAAGCCAAAATAAGGTCTATGGATGGAGAATTTAGACCCATTGAGATCTTGTGTCAAGAACCTAGATTATATTAAAATCTAGACCCATTGAAGAACCTGCCTCAAGAACCCAAATTACAAGAAGGAACGCCACAAAGGTTGTGATTTACCTATGATAAGTTCAAAAGTTCATTCAAGAGCAAGAAGAGTAAATTCAATTCAACTCACAATCAAAATTCATTAAGTATTGTCTCTCATATTGTCTCCCATATTCATTGATTAAAAGCCTATTTATAAGGCTAGTCATTACAAGGAAACAAATCCTAATCTAATAAAGAAACAAATCCTAATCTAATAAGGAAACAAATCCTATTCTAATAAGGAAACAAATCCTATTCTAATAAGGAAACAAGTCCTAATCTAAATAGGAATAACTAAAGACTAAAATTTGTGACCCTTTTTATCAAAAATGCCCTTGAGTGAATAGTGCCATGGTACTGTAGCATGAACAGTACCGTGCTACAATACTTATTCAAAGCCCTAGTTCAAATAAAATAATAAGACATATGTGGGCCAAGCATCCTCAAACCCACTTATTCTAAACTAATAATAAAAATTCTTTAAAACAAATTGAAAGCCTTAACAACAAAAAAGGCCCTATCTCTAAGTCATCTCTTCATGTCTTCCATTGTTTGGATTAAGTGGATCAAAATTAGTTCTCCTTCTTTCAAGCCCATCTTGAGTGTTGGGCTCTTGCAAGCTTCATCCCAAGTGGATTTCACTAATCCTTGCATTGCTTCCTTGATCTTCTTGGTCTTGATCTTGTAATTGGTCCACCTAGACATGCAAAGGATCTTTAAGAGTAGGCCCACGTCAGTTCTCATCATTCCCCCTTTCCTCAAAAAGATTCGTCCTCGAATCTTCATCGACATCTTAAGGAGAAAGATCAGAAACATAGAAGGTAGAAAAAAATTCGAATATATTGTGAGAATATTATTATAGTGTCACGGGTACTGTAGCATGAACATTACCGTGCTACAGTACTTAGTCTAAACCCTAGTTCAAATAAAATAATAAGACATATGTGGGCCAAGCATCCTCAAACCCACTTATTCTAAGCTAATAATAAAAATTCTTTAAACAAATTGAAAGCCTTAACAACAAAAGACCATATCTCTAAATCATGTCTTCTATAGCATGGATCAAGTGGATCAAAATTGGCTCTCCTTCTTTCAAGCCCATCTTGAGTGTTCTGCCAAAAAAATATTTTTTTTTCATTGTTCTAGGGTTTGAGTTATCTTTAGGGTTTTTTTTTCAATTGTTTACTATCTAGTTGGTTATTAAATCCGTTGGTGACAAAAAAAATATCGTCCAAAAAAAAACAAAAAAAACAGAAGAGAAAAAAAAAAGAGAGGAATATATTCAAATTTTTTTACATTCTATGTTTCTGATCTTTCTCCTTAAGATGTCGATGAAGATTCGAGGATGAATCTTTTTTAAGAAAGGGGGAATGATGAGAACTAATGTGGGCCTACTCTTAAAGATCCTTTGCATGTCTAGATGGACCAATTACAAGATCAAGACCAAGAAGATCAAGGAAGCGATGCAAGGATTAGTGAAATCCACTTGGGATGAAGCTTGCAAGAGCCCAACACTCAAGATGGGCTTGAAAGAAGGAGAACTAATTTTGATCCACTTAATCCAATCTATGGAAGACATGAAGAGATGACTTAGAGATAGGGCCATTTTTGTTGTTAAGTCTTTCAATTTGTTTTAAGAAATTTTTATTGTTAGTTTAGACTAAGTGGGTTTGAAGATGCTTGACCCACACATGTCTTATTATTTTATTTGAACTAGGGTTTAGAATAAGTTCTGTAGCACGGTACTATTCATACTACAGTACCATGGCAGTATTCACTCAAGGGCATTTTTGAGAGAAAGAGTCACAAATTTTAGTCTTTAGTTATTCCTATTTAGATTAGGACTTGTTTCCTTATTAGAATAGGATTTGTTTCCTTATTAGATTAGGATTTGTTTCCTTGTAATGACTAGCCTTATAAATTGGATTTTAATCAATGAATATGGGAGACAATATGAGAGACAATACATAATGAATTTTGATTGTGAGTTGAGTTAAGTTTACTCCTCTTGTTCTTGAATGAACTTTAAGGGTTCACATCACTTGGTATCAGAGCAAGGTTTCCAACCAGGTCTTATTCTATCCTTTTTATTTCTTGCATTATTGATTCTAGGGTTACAAAAATAAAAATAAAAAAAATTGTCCAAAAAAAAAACAAAAAAAAAGATAATATTTTTATGAGTATTGTGAGGTTTCTACCTTATTGTTCTTCCAAGAACTATTTCAAGAACTTATCAAGAATTAATATTTTCTTGTGGCGTTCATCGACTTATCGCTCAATCTTGAGTGTGGAATAACGAGAACCAACAACGAAAAGGAACCCAAGATCGTTCTACGT